>SMSQ01012540.1:0-13985 GCA_019453375.1 Ctenoplectra terminalis | reverse complement strand
TCCGACAGAATATTTTGTGTCAATTTCAAAAATCTTCAAGAATACTAAACTTCAAAAATACTAAATTCCGTTAAAAGGATTTTAAAGAGTTGAATGGTATTATTTCTATCATCAAATTTCTTAAACGTATTTTTATTCGTATTATTTATAAATGTTACTGTATTAATAAATTCTATATTAATTACGTATAGTATTTATCAAAAACATAAATTACAAAAATTAATTAAAATTAACTTACTACTTTGACCATTACGAATATTCCCGAACAATACCAAACTGTTTATCTTACCTGAAACAGAAAAAGAAAATCCGTTGAAGATAAACGACCAATGTATTCAATTAATTTTAACAATTCTTAATGGACAATAATAACGATTGAAATAATTAATTCGAACGAAGCATGTAAATAATACATTCAATTAACTCAAACGTGCAGTAAATTACTCTTGATAAATTAAACAGCGCTGCTGTCGTACAATAATTAAAGTTTAAACAACGCGTATAATCCTCGTTTAAAATATTAATCAAAAATCTGCGCGCTGCCCATCGTTAATTTAAAACATATTCGAATCAACGTAATTATTCAAAAGCCTGAATAAAGAAGGTCTGAGAAGCAGCGCGGGGAATACATTTATCACAAGCGAACTCTATTTTAACAAGAAATGCCCGATATAAAAATGGAACACCGAAACGCGTAAATAACATGCTTTCAGAAATCCCCCACCTATTTATATATATATATCGCCACGATTTCATAAACTCGCGAATTTAGTCGCTCGTCGGACCATTTGTTTTCGGCATGCACTCACTGGAATAAAGCCGAAAAATAATGAAATTCCTTCACTCCCGATTCTTATTCGCGAGCAGGAGTGCTCGGGGTTCGCGTTTTATTGCTCCTGTATGTCAGAAAATATCACTCGGAGACTTTGTTCGCGCAAACAGAAACGGTTTTCTCCGGCGATCCTCGAAGCCCGCCTTCTGTTTTACAACGCACGATCTTACGCCAGCCGAAAACAATGGCGCAACTCATTTCGTCGCGCTAATACACAGAACTTTTCTTTCGACCTCGTAAACTCTGACGCAGCGTTATGCCGCGTGGCACTAAAGCGGCCCCCCGAAACTTCCGGAAACGGCCAGTTCTCAGGAGCCCGGTACGAAAAGAAACAGGAAACAAACGGCTTTCACCGCTCTCGAGACTGATCGTTCGCCATTTTGAATACCACTCTGGAGAATTGCGAGTTATCGTAACTTTGTACACGACGGTCTTGAATATGGAACAACGTTCGTGCATGTTGTTTCGAGGAGGAAGTAGTTTAGCACTGCAACTGGGAACCGAATCAGTAGGATTGTAAATCCGAATGTTCGATGCTGTAGCGTTGAATGACAGGTTGTGTTGCGAGTTAATGGAACACGCGGTACGTTTCGTTTATGTGTACCTGTAACTGTTTCCGGAAATAAAGAAATAGTAAAGAAATTGTTCAGGCGGTATGTTTTTTTTTTTTTTTTTTTATTTGAAAAGGGAAAATTAATATTTTTACGCCACTTTTTACGACGCTTCTTAACCACATTATTTTATTTATTTCTCTGTTTTTAATTTTAAGAATACATTTTTAACGTAATTTTAAGCTGTTAAGTGGGTCGCTTTTTAGATGTGATCTCTTTCATGTATGAAATTACAAATTAACAGATTGAGGACCGATCACGAATTATCTCGTATTTCGTTTCTTTCGATTCATAAAAGTGAAAAGTAATTATAAATAAGAAGTTGCGTTTAAGAACGACCGCTTCGTCTGAAAATTGAAACGAAGGTTTCGTCGGAAATTTGAAACACTTGTCTATACACAGACAGACGAGTAGTCCATTATTTGTTTCGCAAATTTCTCAAGAATTAAAAACTGTAATTATCCGCAGACCAAGAGGATAGCACATCCATTCGATTGTTTTACAACTCGATCAATCTATTTTCGCCACTACGGAGACATTCTGTTTTCAATACGATTACGCTTAATTTCCAAAGATATCGCACCATGATGATTTACAAAATTAAAAATTTATGTTTCCTTTGCGAGAGAAAAAAAGATATTTAGAAGTGAATAAAAATAAGTACTTTCACAAGCGATAGTAATTCTTTCCGTTCAAAGTAAAATTTCTTTTCTTCACTGATAAATAATCGCATGGAGTGCGAAGGGTTAAACCTGATAAAGAATAGATGTCACATCTTTCTGACGCCGATCTCGGACAAGAAATCAACGCTAGATTTTCGCTCAAGAAGAGCCGAAATAATGAACTATGTTTGAAATATAGGTAATCTGCGGCGACAATTATGAAATAGCTAATAACAAGAAACAAACAACAGGAAAAATAAAAGAAGCGTTTAATTAATTTTAACGAATATTATTCCAAGTTAATGCATCTAATTGTTCCATTATATTCCCTGGAGTTTTTCCACATTAATCTTCTCCCGTAATTGGCAATTAGTAGCGAAGAAAGCTGCAACGATGTCGGCAATTTAGACGAGCATAGAGGCAGCTGTTGTGAATACTATTTGCGGCAAACCGCAACAAGGTTCAACAAGTATCATTCGTAGCACGAGCGCAGAAAAGTTGATTGCAATTCTGTAAAGCCGCAGCTCCATCAGCGTTAGCATCGCTGAAGGATCGTGCAAATTTGTTCGTACACGTACGAACGAGCGCGTTTTGACAAGTCCCTGTGGTTTCGCCATGTTTGCAGAAGTCGCGCACAAAGCTGATTTGCTATGCGTAAAGTTAACGCCGCGGAATAGAATGTTACCGCGGAGTCATGATACGATGCAATGCATCGAAACGCAGCTGTACCCACGATGATACGCCGAACACATTGCGTTCATGATGCCTAGCGTTTCATTCTGTTACGCGATGGCTGCTTTGAGCCACCGATGCCTGTATTTCACTGTTTAGTGTTTATTTCGGTCTTAACGCAATTTAAATTAACCATTTGCGCTCGAAGGACACATTTTTCCGATTGTCCCGAGGAACAGAGAATGGATTTTGACGAGTGCTTTCTAAAATATCTTAAGATTCAATAGTAACACTTTACCGACCGGTTCTTTCGAGCGCGGATACATCGCTAACACCGGCTCGGTTTTGGCTATCGTGCGGAAATATAAACGCTTATTCTTGCAACTCTGTTTTTAAATTGAAATTCGTGAAAGTGTTTGGTATATCGTTTCTCTTATTGTACGGTAATTAAATTTAATAAAATTTTTAATTTTCGTAATGTTAGTATTAAACAGCAAACGATAGATAAACGTTGGCTGTAAAAAGCCGATTAATAGGCTCCCGGTTGGTAAAGTGTTAATCCTTAGCGCTCATTTGGCTCCGCCACGGAGACATTCTGTTTTCAACACGATTACGCTTAATTTGTAAAGATATGGCACCATGATGATCTACAAAATTAAAAATTTATGATTCGTTTGCGAGAGGAAGGATATTTATAAAATGAATAAAAACAAGTACTTTCACGGGCAATAGTAATTTTTTCTGTTCAAAATAAAACTTCTTTTGTTCGGTGATAAAGAATCGCGTGGAGTGCGATGGGTTAAGTCTTGTATGATGTAAAGATACACGAAAAGTTGATATAAAATAATTATATTATACGCGATTCGAGTCGCTGCATTAATCCAAGTGGTGAGTGAGAGTCACCTCTCGAGTGCAAAGGGTTAACACCGTCCGGTTCTTTCGGAGCAAAATTTAAATCTACGATTGGCAGAATTATGTGTGTTTTAGAATTAGAATTATTAGAATTATAGAATATGTGTGTTTAGAATTAGAATTATGTGTGTTTTAGTATTTATTATCGTTTTAAATGTATAACATTCTATGATTTCTTTGTCTAACTTGGGTAAATGAACATTTCATTATATTTATTTACGATAAGAAAATAATTAAGTTGCTTGGCCTTTCAGTTTAGGTTTGTATTGTTTTTATTTACACGAATGTTTAAAAATATATTAATGTGTCGCCGGACGGTTATCGATAAGCATTTACTCGTATGAATCGTTCACTGGCCTAACGGGTCGCGAAATTCCTATTTTTTCGTAATTTTCCGTCACATCTTTGTTTTAGCTGCGAAAAGGTTTAAATATTTGGCTCAATCTAATACAATATCTAAAATAATATAATTAATGTATAATAGATTAGGAATAGTAGTAAATATCTTGGAATTTTTTCAGGCTTTTCAAAAGCCCAAAAACATAAGAAAAATTCATTGTGCAGACTACGTTAGTGACAAAGTGTAGCAAGCATAGCTGGTAGAGGGTTAATTTGTTAGCTGGGTCGTTTGTTAGCGAAGTATTTCATTCGCAGAATTAAAAATTAATAAAGAAGAATTAATATTAGTTTCGATCGATTTCTGTTCTAATATAAGTCCAACGATGAATTAAAAAGTAAAGAATTTCAAAGAACCCCAATTATAAATTAATAAGGAAGAATTAATTTTAGCGTGGATCGATTTTTGTTTCAATATGAGTCCAACGATGCATTAAAAGGTAAAGAATTCCAAAGAAAACGAATTATTATGTACGAAGTATCAGTAAACAGCGTTGGTAAATTAATGAACGTAGAGGAAATGTTTGGTGCTAATTTGTATGCAACTAATGCTGCAAATTGAAGCTTGACGTTTAAGATACCTACTATCACACGTTTAACTTTTTTCTAAGAACAAATTAATTCGTTATAAGCTTTCATTCGACATTATGTAGAAGGTACGATTTCAGTAACCAACGATGCTACGTTTGATAGAAACCTAACTTCGACGACCTCGAAGTAAAAATGGATAACTACAAAAACAATACCTCTCAATTGAGCATTCTAAGTGTCAGAACTTGATATTTTTTTTAATTCTAAACAGTCTACGGTTACAGTGTCGTCATAAGATAATGGATTTAAGATAAATCCATTAAGAATTTTAGAAAAAAAACCAAGTTTTTATATTCGATGTGCTCAACAGAAGAATATTGTTTTTGAAATTAATAATTTTTACATTGCTAACATCGATTTGATACATTTTAATTTACAAAATGTCTACACAGATATGAAAGACCCGGGAAAATTTAATTTCATTAATGAACAACGGAAAATAGCATAAAATATGAAAGCGTAAATACAAAGAGAAAAGAAAATGCATGTAAAAATAATATAAAAAAGGATGTTAAAAATTTATTATTATTAACGAATGCAAGTATTTACGATACGGAAACTGGATAAACAATCAGTTGTATTCAAAGTGCATTAAAAATTTCGTTTGTACCGGTATTTGAATCGAGGTCTGAGATATCGCGTATCTGTACTACTGCGGCTGCGTTAATTATTCGTTAACTTTGACCACTAGCAGAAGTTCTAGAAACGCAATCTCCGCAAATACCAAACCTCTGTTGCTGCCATGAATTTTAATTGCGCATCAACGAATCTGATTACGCAGATTTTCCTTCATTCCGTAATTACGTATGGATACAAATTGCGTATATTAGCAACAATTACATATTATACTGCACTTACGAACGTTCTTAAAGACAATAATTTGTAATTCTGTCACGTCATAGTTAAACTAAAAATTTCTTTGTAAGAGATTACTTATTTTGTAAAGAAAATTAAGTTCATAAAATGCACGATTAAACTATGTTCGTGAAATTGCTTCTGTTTAATAAACACCGGTATAGAAAATATTCAATTTTCTTTAATTAAGCGGTTTCGTTTCACAATAATATGGTTAAAATATACTTGATTAAATGTAAGAACAATAATCGTAAAACTAAAATGGTTTTCTAACGTGAAATTCATATTCCAAATATTTTGTGAAGTTTAACGGATTTTTTAAGAAAACAATGGAAAACAGTTTTTTCTAACTTAATCGAGTATTCATCAGCTATTGCTAATTATCATGGATAGTCTGTAATTTTATACCGAAAGATAAGAAACTCGCCTGCGGATGGAGCATTGAAGATAAACTGCATATTCAAATGACTAAACAACCAAATATTAGAACAATTTTGTTTTAAGATCACATCTATGAAAAACTGTTAAGCGATTAATAAACGTGTTAAAAAAAAACAATTATTATTAACATCGTTCAATACATATTAGATAACAAAACATAGTATATTTAATGATTTATAGTGTAGTAAAAAATACATCAAACTTATTAAACATTCTTTGAGGAAAATAAGCAAAATAAATTGATTTATCATTCCGTAAACCATTTATCAAGATCATCATACAACACAAAGGAATCTTCTTTTCTATAGAATCCAAGTCACGACAAAGAATCCTGTCCATCGAACAAAAAATTATTAGAAGACTGCGGATTTTTATGCAATTATGAAAAATTTAAAGGCGCACGGAAATATACAGAATAAATATAATAAGCAAAAATGTATAAATACGCCCAAAATATGATCTAAAAATGTTATAACATTTAGCAAAGAAAACACTTGATGGCCCCCATGGCGCTGTAGCCAAGTTGAGTGCCGGCCACAGGTGACCCCCATGGCAGTCAACGTGTTAATACGAAATTCATGTTGGCGCCATGGGCAAACCACGTAAAATGCGCGCGGCAGACAACGTGTTAAACCTGTCGATGTCCTTCACAGAAACGTTACTATTTTTTATTTTCCGCATTTTCCTCTCGATGGCTCCATGAAACTACAGTCTCGTGGACAATACAGATTCAGCGTGGCCAAGCAGAGCTCGCGACGGAAGCAAGCGGAGCCCGCGTCTTCCAAGCGTCGACGATGCGACGAAGCACCGATCCCCGCGACGAATTCCAAGCGTCGACGATGCGACGAAGCACCGATCCCCGCAACGATTTACGAATTCTGCGTCGGGACCGCGATGCCTTGACCGAGCAGTTGTTCGCGGCCCGTCGTCGCGGACAAGGTAAATAAAAAGCGTGCAGAGAAAAGAAGATCGCCGTGGCGCGAGCCGGAGACGCTTCTTTAACGGTTACGAGGGGCGATAAAAGAAACTGCCACAATTTAAAGTTGGCTTTCACGAGATCAAGAGCGAAAGAAAGAAGGCGTGATGAAGAGAAACAGCGGGGGGGAACGCGCGTTTTCTCCGACGATTTTCCGCTTCCTCGAGTGACTAAACTTCTTTCTGTCCTCTAATACACGAACCGAGCGGCGGGGGTGGCTCGCGATAAGAGCAACCCGGACCATTTTCACGTTCCGCCGTCCTCGCACCCTCTGCCCCTGGTAATTGTATGCATTCGGTCCTTCCTCAGCGCGGGACGTCTTTGTTTCCCGTCTTATCTCGATGAGATAACTCGTTCGAAGAAACTTTTCTTTTTTTTTTTTTCTTTTTTTTCATCGTGTACTTGCGCAAGGGTTCGAGCGACGAGAAAAAGGCCTGGAGAAAAAAGCGAACGGAGGCGTTTGCAATTCTTTCTCTTTTTTTTTTGCTTTTTTTTTTGCTCTTTTTTTTCATTTTCTTTTACTGGTTCGCGTAGCTTGCTTTCTAGAGAGAGAGAGAGAGAGAGAGAGACCGTTTGGTCATTTTACTTTCCTGGAATACTGGTCCTGTCGTCGCGACCGGCTAAAGAGTGTAACGAGCGAGAAGAGGCTGCGAGAGGGAAGGAGCGACGTCATTTTTCTTTAACGTCGTTTAAGCACGTAGGATCATTAATTTAAAGATTCTTCCTCCTTCCTCCTTCTGTCTATCCCTGGCTTCTTTTTTTTTGCTCTCTCTCTCTTCCTGCTCCGGCCTCGCTTCCTTTGGTACCTTTGTTTGGCTCCCACAGAGTTCGTGGAGCCGTATATGTAGCAAAAACAATTTGCCAAAAACAATAACAATACTTTATTAAATAGGTTTAAGTATACAACACAACGTAGCAGATATCACTGTATAATGTTCAAAGTAAAAGTCCAAATGTAATAGTCAAAGTCCAAAAGTGACGTAATAACGTCACTCTTAATGTCCTGTGTCCAAGTATAATGACTAATAATAATGAATGCGAATGTGAATGTCAATGTCAATGTGAATGCCCAATGTGAATGCGAATGTCCTGAATGTCCTATCCTTATATCTAAATTATGTCCGTCCAGGGGTGTGTCCTTGAAGCTAATTCTTGTAGTGGGAAAACTGTCTTGTCCAATCTATGTCCGTTTCTGTCGCTGGGGCGTTTTCTACAAGTAGTCCTAGGGTGGTGGAAAGATTTCGGTAAATTCGGTAAGTCAAAAAAGGTGGCAGCCACGTGTGCGTCAGGTCCGTAGTCCGAAGGGTAAGATTATGATACGTCAATTGCTATTGAGCGGAGAGGCCGAAGGTTCAGGTAGTAACTAAGGTTTTGACGGTTCTCCGGATAATTAAATTACTAACATACAAAAAACGGTAAAATTAATAAGTCCTCAAAAATAGCAGCTGGCGTGTCCGTATCATAAACTTGTGTCAGTCCTGTGTCCTTAACAACCTTCTTTCTGAACTTCGTCCCGGGAAAGAACGATCGAAGGACATTCGAACGATATATCTTACGGTCGTCTGGATTTAAAAGTTAATAACGCGGATCGGGGGAAGGGGCACCAATTTTGAACTCGTGAACAATTTTTTTTTTTTTTCAAGAATTCTCTGTATCGTTGTGACGGAAATAATGAAATAGTTTTATATTTGAAATTATTTCCTGTTTTTCTTTTTTGCCAGAAGGTGCAGTGTAGACGTTAGGTGTAGAAGCGAGGTTTAAAGAATGTGAAAATTATGATAAATACGAAACAGAATTTTTTAAAATAATTATGTCGCATGATTCTGAGCTGTTAAATTAGCTGATTCTATTATAGTAAACACAGTGTCGCGAAATTATTTAACCCTGCTATCTTGCTTGGATCTATATGACACGAAATTAAGTTTGCTTTCACATAAATGCTACGCTTTTAAATATTTATTTATAAAAGAAGCGTTCGCTTCTTTAATACTATATATTTTGTAACTTTAAGGTATTGAAAAATGAAATAAAAATTTGTTAAGGATACGAGTGTGCAGAGATGCGAGGAAACAAAATGATTTCGTTTATGAATTAAGTGAAAGATCACTGCCTTTCTTGAATTAGATTTATTTAAAAAATTGTAAAGGTTTGCAAAATATTATTATTCCATTGTTCGTTGCATTTCTGAGAAATCTGTTAGGTAAAATCATTTTATCTAGCCCAACTTAAATAGGTACCGAATAAGTTATTTACTTCTAAAGGAAAAATCTTTCTTGAAATAGAAATAGAAAGGAAATAAAATTAAAAACTGTAGAAACTGATGTTCTTGCCTAGAAAAATCGAACTTATAGGATAACACGAGATTCGGTATAACGCAGCCATTTAAAATATCGTATAATTTAAATCGGAAGACAAATTGAATTATTATTAATGTATGCAACATTAATTTCGAATTTAAAATTAGCGGCAGATTAAATGCAGATGTAAACCGAAAACTGATTCCAAACTTTTTGCAGTAATGTATGTAAAATAATGTAATTTATTACACGTTCACATTGAAAGCATTGAATTTTTCTTATAATCATGAATTATTAAAATCGTCAAGCTTATTGTTTCTTATCAAAAGAACGAATTCTTTTTTTTTCCATGTTTGCATTGAATTCTGTTGCGATCGCGCGTGAAGCTTTCGTGGCAGTTCTCGCGTATTAAATTTGTTACGATCCAAAGAGCAGATTGCGTGTGGGAAACGCGGAAATAAATGCGCGGGCCAGCGAAATGCGGCTTTAAATCGCGCCCATATCTAGCTTTGTACGCTATCTTCGTGTCCGATCTACGCGGTGCAAATTAAAAGCGCGAAATCGCAACGTCATTTGTTAGAAAAAAAAAAAAAAAAAAAATCATCCAGCAGCGTCGCGGTTCTGAATATTCAATACCGATATTTTTGAAAAACGATACGACATTTCAATAAAATTTGCGCGACAATGTCGTGCTGTACACGTACAGGGTGGACCAATAAAAGTTATTAATTTTAATTTTCTTTTACGTGAATAAATAGCAAGAATTCTTAGAAAATACGTAAATAGGTATTGTCACGAAGCGTGGATACTTTTCAACGATTAAAATTTTATTATTCTGTGTATAATGTTATCAATAATTATTTTTATTTAAAATTTTTATCTATTATCGGATCATGTGTATAATATTATCAATAATCATTTTTATTTAAAATTTTTATCTACTATCGGATCGTGTGTATAATATTATCAATAATTATTTTTATTTAAAATTTTTATCTATTATCGAATCAGAATAAAAGGATATCATTGTAATTGCTTTTGTGCACTCTTTTTATTGTAACGCATCATTTTCCACGCCATACGTAAAACTATGTGTACTATTTTATTTTGATATTATAATATAGGCGTTTGTTTCTAACACGTGTCTTTCCTTTCGATACAACATAACACATTAAGAAGCTAATTCCACGCATTCCCTTTCAACGAATTTGTTTCTCATATATTTCTTAAACAGTTTCAAAGCGTACTAACCCTAAAACTACAGAACCAATCAAAATGACTGGATAATTTCATATAGAAAAATTTTCTAAATTTACAGTAATATATTTAAAAAAAATTTCCATCATTTTTTGTAAAAAATATACACGAAGAATTGTTACCCTTATTACAACTATTTTTTCAAACACTTATCACTTTGATTTCCTCGATACAAACAAGTCTACCTTAATCACCAGTAGTTCTACTGATAAAAATGGAACTAAAAAAGTACCGATCAGAACTAAACGAAGGATACCAGGAAACCCTAGAATTATTTATAAAAAATACCAAATACACCTTTCAATAAAAAAAACTATTATCCCACGAATTTAATAAAATTTCAATTTCCAAACTGCCTACGATGAACCACGGTACTCGAAATCATTCGCTCTAACAAAACAAACGGAGAAAAAGAAAAAAAAAAAAAGAAAAAAAACAGGTAAAAGTTAAAAAAAACAGCAGCTTTCTTGAACAGCCTCTTTTTTTACGACCCGTACACGTGTTGCAGTTACATATAGCTTCCCGGCATGCTCGTCTATTATGCAAATACATATGCATGAACGATGCACGTACAATTTACTGTCGCTCGCACGTGTTACAAACGCCTGGAGATTTGCAGGTTCCATTTGCCAGCTGGCCGAAAAAAGCACGCGAAATGAAACGACACAACGAGAGAGAAAGAGAGAACGAGAGATAAAGAGAAGGAAGGATGATCATCGGTGGAAGAGAGACGAAGAGATCACACAGAATAGGCGACAAATTTAAGCGGAAGTATTTTTCGGTAGGTCGCCTCGTTAAAATTCCTCTATATCTTCTCGCGAATAAAAGACCGAGCGATCTTATCGCGATTAAATTTATTCCAACTGGACAGGCTTGTCCCGCTCCGGGCTATGGTCTCCACCGTAACGGACCACTTTATACTTTTATGCTGTTCCACTTGGAAAACACGAGATCGGTCCGTGCACCGCACGTTACCGGCCCTCTCTCTAATTGCACGCTATTTTTCTTGCGGCCTGTTTACGTTGAGTTCGTCGAAGCAACCGTAACGCACAATGTGCTATCTAGCAAAGCACATTTATGCGCGGTCTGTTTACGCGCGATAATGTAACGCGAACATCATTTTATTCGCGTACCTGCGAATACATCCTCTTGAAAAACAAATCGGTTTGATTTAGTTTCTCCCGTAGAATCCTATGGTGAGCTGTTGCTTCACTAATGAAAATATGTGCATCGAGTATAGAGGGTGAGGCGCGCAACTGGAACCGTTTGAATAATTAGATTGCCATAGAAGTAACTTCGGGTACTGGATGTATCGAGAATTTCGATTGTTTTAAAACGTATTATGTTTAACACTAAATCTACCGACGATTAAACTATACCTGCTTGTATCAAAGAAATTAGAATAATAGATAATTGGAAAAATACACAATGCTAGAGAAACAAATCTTTGACCATATATTTTGCGGAAAATCAGAAAAAAATATTCAAAAGTACACGGTTAATAATTTATAAAATTTGGAGAAGAAATTACGAAACGGTCGTTTGACCGCTTTGGTAGGTTTAGTGTTAATTCTTCGTTCTCGGTTGGTGCTGCTGCGGCGGCAGGTGTAACCTTCTCGAGAGATTAGATTTTAAGTGAAATTTTGGTTTGTTTTAAAACGGAGGATATTAAGCGAATGAATAAAGTGTGAATTTATAATTCTTCTTTCTTTCCGAACTACGATTTAAGTTTTTACAATAGTCCTGTGAAGTTTTAAGAAGTTTAGAGGTGCAAAGGGTTAACATGCATTTTCTAATATTATTTAGTTCTTAGTTTTTGGATCGAGCTGAGAAACTATAATTCTGCGTAATTTTTTTTTGTTCTTCATTTTCATGAGCAAGTATAAGAGTTTCATTAGTGATTTTAAAAGTTTGTAAAAATCTCTCTGAATTTCTGATGAACAATAAACTGATGAAATTATCTTTCTCGAATTATTACACCTGCCACACTAAGAAATTAAAAAAACAAAACTTATGTATGAATCTAATACATAGTTTTAATATTTTGCAGTCTTAAACTTTTTTAAGTTACAGAGGACTACTATAAAACTTAAACCCTTGTTTTGGAAAGAAAAAAGAATCATAAATGTTCGCAGTTTTTTAAATCATTTGGTTAATTTGCTTTCCTTTAAAATAGAAAAATAAAAAAAAATTGAACTGACGAAAATACAAAGTTTAACTTGAAACTTAACCACTGAAGAAAATTACACGCGTCGTCGAAGGATTAATAAAAGGATTTGACATTTCTTCACGACTAGAATTATTAAATAATTAATAATAAGATGTTCGTTTCTCTCTTTATGAACGATAACTGCATTTCTATCGAGCTTCGGCAGAAATTCTCGCGCAATGTGCAAAGGATCACGAAGTTTACACTTTTAATCCACGAATCCTTACGTTTCTCATCGAAAAGCACAGGATGGTGAAGATTACACGTCGGCTAGATAGTTCGGCAAAGTTGCCTTGGAAACTCTACAACAGTTTGAACGATGTAATTCCTCTGCAAGCAATAAAAGTGTAGCAGTGTCTACTGAATAAAAATTCGGCTTCCGAGCTCAGGTGATCGTCGTTGATATAGCCATCCTTTAGTGAATTTCAATAACAGGAAAGATCGATAAGTAATTAAATCGTTCGTGACTAGAAATCGTCAACGATAAAGAATGACTATACAACGTTTATCAACTTTGCTAATATTTACGAAATAATTCACGAAGCGTGTCTTGCAAATTTTTATTAAAAAACTTCAGTATTTAAAAATAAAATTACCACTTAGAGTTTGAATTTTAATCAGACTTGCATCGAATAGTACGTATGACGTTAAAACTAAAATTTCAGCCAAGAATTAGATTAGTAGAAGAGTAGAGAAAAAAATAATTAAATAGTGTTTTTAATTTTTTTTTTTTCATTTTTGTTGTTGCAAAATAATCAATAATATCGAAATGATTCGCTTAATATGAAGAAAAGTATGAAGCAAAATTTATAGGGTCACAAGTTGGTCGTATGATATAAAATGATCTTTTTCTCCTACATATATTGTTTATACATAAAGTTTCGAAAGCTACCGTGCTTTTTGTTAACGGATAGTCTTATATTTTTTTTAGAGAAATCGAAAGAGCATTAAAAACTGAGTAAATAAGTATTAAGACATAATAGGTCTAAAGTGAGTATTTATCAAGATATTTAAAGTATAATTTCTACTCTATTTAAAATCTGATATCGTTGAATTATTTTTTGTGGATAACACTAAAAAAACCAAAGTGTTCAGTGAACCATCGACTATTCTTAAACGTATAAACTAATGTACCATTACTGCCTGTGCAAAAAATTCTAAAAATACAACAGAACACTAGTGTCTGTCAGTTGTTTAAAGAAGAGATGCTTATTTCAGTAGTATAGGTCAATCATTCAGACGCCTTTTAAACTGAAACTTTCTCACAGAGATAT
>SMSQ01012529.1:513-34213 GCA_019453375.1 Ctenoplectra terminalis | reverse complement strand
TTTTTTTTTTCTTCTTTTCTTTCTTTGTTTTTTTATTATTATTTTCTCCAAACATTTTTCTCTTCTGTTAGTACCGTACATTGCAAATTGGTATCTGTAATTAATATTACTGAAGTAACAATGTTAATAAAATCCTATAGAAACGACATTAAATTTCATCGTGTTCTATGCATTCATAACTTACGATCCAATCGCACGTCCTTTTGTTACCAAGCTATAACGCAGAATTTTCCCAGATGTAATAAAATACATCAAGTTCCTTGGAAACATTCACACATGTTTCGCTTTGATACGCAATAAAGGCAATATAAATTAACAAAGACTGAAAATCCTTTTTCTTCAAACACATCTTTACCCAGCCACTTAACCCTCTATGTAACGGTGTGACTTAAAAGTTACAAACCGATGTATCTATATTTGAAAAAATTAATTTTGTTCGGTTATCACCGCACTATTAAATTTGATTACCGTACTACTGTAGTAACACCACGATCCATCTACAGTAATTATTAATTAAAACATTTTCAAATCAAACTGAAAAACTGCAATCGATCGTAATTTTTTCTCCGATAAACAGACAAAATTCGGGCTATAGAGGGTTAACGCGTTATTAACCATCATCGAGTAATTCGTTAAAAATACGTTGAAACACCAGGAACATTCAGATGATGGTTACAAGCGTATGAAAACTTTTTTCGTTTCTTTTAGCATCGATCGAGCTCTTTCCGTTTGGACGAAGGAGCAGCTCGTCCCCGAGTATGGTTTTAAATTTCACAGAGGGTAAAACGCTTGCTGCTGCAATTAGTTTAAGCAGCCGATGGTGTTAGGCAGCCGCATAATCCCGGTTATACACTCGAATAACGATAATACGGTGCAACGTTTGCATTGATCGTCGGCATTTTGTCCCGAAGGTCAATGCGTTTCTACGACGAGGGAGAAGGAAATGCTCGAGAACCACGAGCTGGTTCGCTGGACTTGGCTCAGCACCTTCGCGGCTCACCTGCGCTGAAACCTGATGCTGACGATAAAAATGAGAACAGGTTACGCGGCAGCTTGTGCTCCAACGGCTGCGCTATACCTCGAAGCAGCCTACAAAGCTACTTCAAAGAAGAGGCAAAATTTTCTGCTACCGTCGTGACTCGGGGATTAAAATCTATTCGCGATTGTCGCCGTCGATGATTCCTTCTCTACGACTCTGCGTTTCATTTCGTACGCGATCTACGCGAAATTACCACGTAGAGGCTCATTTGTCGCGTAATTTTTCTTCAAACCTCGCGCGTTGAATTTCATACCGGAGAAATGAATTTTTGCGTTCAATCGATATCACGCGTTAAAAATTTGAAGGAAATATAATTAAGGAAATGGATGCGCAGCGAGTGCAAAGGGTACGCCAAAGATAATAGTTCATGTTTCTTTTATTAGAGTCGCTGCTTGTTTCGCGCGTGAAAGTTACTGTGAAGCGATAAATAAAACGAGTTGTAATTTTCTTCTTTCACAACGCGTGCAACGCGATCGATCTATGTATCATTGTTGAACGTTCAGAAGTTATTAGAAGTAGCTTGTGAAACTATTTTAATGAATATGGAACATTACGTGGTTTTTTTAATTGCTTTATTAGCAACTTGAACATTCTGCCACGCCCTTGGTGCACAGCGTCACGCAGTCTGCTGAACAATTGCACTTACTCCGTATCACACGCCGCCGTAGTGTCCATTAGAGTGTCTATGCGTCGCACACACGCACGTAGGCGTCCAACTGGCTGTTGCATTATTTCAAGAATAAGAGAACGTATCGAGATAAAAATTATCGAAACTACGTATCTCGTACCAAAGATATATCGTATTTTCGTAAACGATCGTAATCAATATTCATTCACAATTTCAACGTTACGGGAATACAAGCGCTCCTAAGTAAGCGTTGCGTATCATCGGTTCGGGCGCGTGTACTTTAAACAATCGTAAATAAATGTGAGAAAAGTTATTATCTTATCGCGATAAAGTCGAATAATCGTCGTAGAAACGATTATCTTTGCGTAGCTAATTAATCGTTACACAGTTAATTGCGTGCGTGTGGAGCACTTATAAACAAGATAAGTTTGTAGTTCGAGGTCAGTTCTTTTTTTTTTTTTCCGCAAATTCATCGTCTGCGTTCCGAGTCGAATGAATCATTAATGAAAGTAAATCGCGATACAATTTCGCACGTTGCGACTGTACGCGTAATTGTGCGTTCATGACAAGTGTCCAAGGGTCTTTGATCGAAACATGTACCATTGCGTGCAGCGTAGGTATCGAGGAATCGTCGAAGGCCGAAGAAGGGACCAAAGAATGGTCGGAAAGGACAGCAGAGTGGGGAGAACGGTTGACTGGTAGACCAATGGAAGGGGGTCGCGGGAGAAGTAGTGGGGTACAGCGGGAAATAGAGTCGGCAGTGGCGGCAGTTGCGTCTCGAGCAGCGCGCGTGTTGTTTCGTTCCGTCCTACGCGTGTTATCCTCTCGCGATAGCTACCGAGGCTTTTTACGTGCCGACGAAAATCGTTTCTTTTTTTTTGTTTTGTGCCGCGAATTACGCGCCCACGCGGCATCGCGAGGGAAACCGTAATTACGTGGGTCGTCCTATGAAACAGGACAGTGTATTCGGTGGTGTTTTTTTCAGTGTCACTTTTCTGTGTTTCAAACGTTCGTTTATGTCTGAAGACTAGTTTCTTCTCGCGTAGGTTTTGCCACGAAGATTTTTCGCTAGACGCCCATTTGGATTTTTTTCGTGAATCACTTCTTCGCGCTGAGGATTGTTTATACCGGCCGAGAGTACGCTTCGCTCCGATCCAGACTACGTTTCTGGTAAGTCGAAGAAAGAAAAGAAAAACAAAGAAAAAAAAACTATTTTTTTTCACTTCCGGTCCTATCGTCCTACGCTCGAAATTTTTCTTTCTTCTCCAGAGATGCGAGACGGAATCAAATCGCGAATCGTTGACGCGAACCGCGGGTTGATAGAAGACCCTAATCGCGTCTTAGGGTCTTCTATCGCTGTTTCAAAGTTTACGAACACTCACAGCCCGTCAGGATAGCGTAGAAGTGTCGTGAATACGAACCGTTGTCCGGTGCAATTAAGAATGCCAGTAGCGTGCAAGAGTCGCATGGCGTTTAGCACGAAGTGCAATAACGGTTGGTTTATTCTCGTTCGTACGACTGGCGTATCCATTGTCATAAATAGTAAATACACGTGTGCAGCGGCGACGCCAACGTCGCTGTGGCGTGTCTCCCACCGGCGCGATACGCGTTAGAAAAGTACGCTCCCGAAGCGACGCGGTGTTTTCTTTCCGATGATTCTCCCTTCCTCGACGATTTCGTGCGTCGCTTCGAAAGACGATTCGAACAGGCGTCTCGGGAGACGTACACGAAACCGTACAAAACGCGGTTTATATTTAATCCCGATGCCTCGAGGCTAGCTTGTGATTCTTCCTAAGCGTCTGTTCGCGTGAACAGCGTTTCGTTGTCATCCGAGATTGTTTTCTCGCTTCCCGGAATTGGCGCGCCGATATTATTAAGAATGTAAACAAACACGTGAACGGTTTAGCATTCCAGGAGTCAAAGCGACACGGCTCTGTTCGCGTTTCACTCTGATAAACGAACCAATGGGAATCGGCGGTTCGATTGCAATCGCGTATTTCACGTGTTCCTGCGTTCTATTCGTTTCCTATTCTATTCCTTTCGCGCTCCATCGCGAGGCGTGTCGCGATGGGATAATATTTTCGAGGATACCAACCACGCGTGCAGCGTCTGTTCGCTGGGGTGTGAACGTTTAACGCATCGAGATATCTCGTAGTAAGCGTTTGTACCAAAACTGCCAGCTACGAGATATCTCGTAGTTGGGCGCTGCAAGTCTAGATTTGTTACAAATGGCTATTTGCGTTGGAAATTAATAGAAAGGATGAATGAAAAATGTATATAGTGCAGATGACATATCAACCCTTTGACCGCTATGGACGCATATATGCGCCCGGTGGAAGCTATCGTTATAGACTGTGGACGCGTATATGCGTTTGACGATCGAAGTGTTAGATAGATCGTCGTGTAATATTCTTGAGCGTGTATTAAATAAATAATATATGCTCAAGAATAGTTCTCTCATATTATTTAATACAGTACAACTGAAAAATTACAATAGAAATTTAGTTTGCTTGTTGAATAATCAATCGGACACCGATATAATACGCGGTGCGCGAAAAAGCATTCCGTCAACGCAGAGCGTTTAAATCTAGAGTGCTCCGCAGTCAAAGGGTTAATTATCAATTTTTGTTATCGAAAATACTGTAAATGCCATTGCAATGTTATATCAGTAACTTAATATTTTTATATTTTATAAAACTTCATGTTTTCATTAAAATAAAAGCGTGGCGCACAGGGCAAGACGCGCTAAATTTTCGTGGCAGTCAATGCGTTAACGAGGTAAATTCTTCTGGAACGTTTCCACCGTGACACGTCGGTTGAGAAGAATGAAAAATAAAGCGCACAGCTTGAGCGTGTGTCTAGCTGTGCGACGGAAGTTTAGAAAGTCGTAGCTAGTCGTATACACGCTGACCGGCTACCCGGCCATTCTGTACGCTCGGAACCGGTTTCGAGCTTTCCGCCCGAGGGGCCCCACAACTCGAACGTAACGACGCGTGGTGGCCGGCCACGATAAGCTTGTGGTCACGTTGGGCCTGTATCAGAGCGGAGGAAAACGTCCCAAATGTTGTTGTTCGTTTGGTTGCGCGTCTTTGTGTCCTGGTGTCTTATAAGTACGGTTTACTACGTTTTATTTGACGCTAGAGTTTCTTGAAGATCTTTCTCAGACACCAATACCACGAACAACCTGCTACAGTACCTCAAAGAAACTAAATTATACAACAAACTGTAACTACTCCTCGCTGAGTCGCTAATAACCCACAAGTGGTTGATGCGACGATAAACAATAAATTAGAAAAAAAAGAAAAAAGATCTTTCTTAACACATTAACGACGGGACCTTGTTTCTGTAAAACTTACCAGGGAATAAAGTTGCGATCGAATAAATTCTTGGTTATATACTTTCGAGAATAAATTGTATTCTAAACATAGCTCTTAATTTCAAATTTCAACCGAACGAATAACTTTTTAAAAGCAACCTTTCGTATATCGTCGTTTCCTATTCTCACCTTTTCAAGATCTGAAATACAAAACACGAGAAATCTCGTCACCCGTCCTCAACGTGTTAACACTGGAACTACCGACGGTTAAAGTGTACTTATTTCTATCGAAGAAATCAAAGTGGAAAATATATAAAATGCAATGCAATTCAGATAAAAGTTTATGTATATTTTTAATAGAAAATCGCGGAATATCTGCTCAGAGGCGGCGTAGTTAATTTATAAAGATTCTGTAAAAAATTACGAATGGGTCATTTTGATCAGTTTGGTGGTTCTAGTGTTAACGCGTTAAGCGGCACGTTCGGGACCGACGCTGAAATTTTTGTTTAGGCGTCGTTGATTTCTGAAAGCTGATAGTATTAATTTCGAAATGTAATAGTTTATAATTCGTTAACGAGTTTAATTAACCCTCTATGGGACCGTGTGACTTAAAAGTTACGAAGTGTTGTATCTATATTTTAAAAAATTGATTTTGTTTAGTTATCACTGTACTATTAAATTTGATTACTGTATTACTGTAGTGACACCGTGATCTATCTACAGTAATTATTAGTTAAAACATTTTCAAATCGAAGCGAGAAACTGTAATTAATCGTAATTTTTTTTCCAATAAGACAAAATTCGGGCTATAGAGGGTTAACACTTTGACGGCTGCACATTTTTCGCATCGCCTTTAGATTAGCGGCGGCAGTATTTACACGATCGTTCCTAGCATAATTATTAGTAAGAAAAGAGTTAAGATCGCTGTTACACTATTTTTAATGTTTCTTTAAAAATAGCATCGGTATGTATTGGTATACAAACATCGAAATGACGACAAGAAACCATTTCCAGAAAATTGTTGTACAAAGTCACACGAACGTGTGACAACGGCTGTCAATGTGTTAAATCACATTAAACGAAGATACGACTTCCTTTCCAGTCATCTACAATTTTCTTCTTAATACTAGAACTACCGACGATTAAGATAGATTTATTTGTAGCAAAGAAATCAAGATGATGAGTATTTGAAAAAATTCTTATGTTAAGATGATGAGTATTTGAAAAAATTCTAGTGTTAAATTCTTAACTATTTTGCGACCAAATGTTTTTGAATTATTATCACAGCGCACAAGTCTAAACGAAAGTCGATTAAACTCGGCGTGGCGTTTAACACTAGAATCACCAAAGTGGTCAAAATGACACATTCGTAATTTTTCATAAAAATTTTATAAATTAACTACGGTGCCTTTGTTCAGATTTTCCGCGATTTTCTGTTAGAAATATAGATAAACCTTTGTCTCAGTTGCATTACATATTATTTTATGTACCTTCCACTTTGATTTCTTCGATAGAAATAAGTATACTTTAATCGTCGATAGTTCTAGTGTTAACGTGTTAAAGATTCTTTTGGTATTTTAAAGATATATCCGTTTTGTGGATTTTTCGGAAAATACCTTGAATCGATGTATCTACTTTTCCATTTTTGATGTAATTTAATATAATGGATTATATTAAATTATATTAAATCGCTTTAATAATTTAATATAATCCATTATATTAAATTGTATTGTGTGATTGTATACTGATATATAATATAACGACTGAAAAATATGCAATATTTAAAGTATGTAGTAAAATTAATAATTTAATAGAATGACTGTGTTAATTTTGTGTATTACAATTAATAATTTAATATAACGACTTTGTTAATTTTGTGTATTACAATTAATAATTTAATAGAATGACTGCGTTAATTTTGTTTATTAAAATTAATAATTTAATATAATGATTTTATTCATTTTAATGCATACCTTAAAAATTGCATATTTTTCGAGATATTTTTGGACGGTACCCGGAAAACATTTAAGATATTATAAAGTTTAAGCATGAACTTAGAAATCTGTTAAAGTTCAGTAAATCTAGTGTTAAGTTTTTTAAGCATTCGTGGCTGAAAATTGTAATCACAATAGGTAATGATTTTTACAATCGTGGAGATCGTGATGAAGAAATGGTATTTTAAAATTATTTTCAAAAACAGTAAATTTATGCTGTTCGCAGGACAGCTTAAGGTATGCGTGCAGTTAGCGTCTATGTGCGACATCTATGATTTATAGATTAACCTGCGTAGCTCACAAACATAAGTTATGTTTAAATATAAATAAACGTCAAGTAATGAGATTCGTGATAAGATTTGTGGCGATGTTTCCACGTTGTTTTCTCGCGTATTGAATCTCTTTATTTGTTCGTTGTGTTTCTAGGTTTTGTTTTAGTGTTAGAATTTAATTCCACACGATATTCGAAGTAGACGTATTCTATAATTATTTAAATTTTAAATACAAATACCGTGTAATATGTATTTAATAACTATTTAAATTTTAAATACAAACACCGTGTAATATATATTTAATAACTATTTAAATTTTAAATACAAATGCCGTGTAATATGTATTTAATAACTATTTAAATTTTAAATACAAATACCGATGTTTTTATCAAAGATTTTTTTATATAGTTTGAAAATATTTTAATTCTAAATAATAAATTACATAAATAGTAGGTATTTTAAAGTTACGATAAAAATTATATTTATTTATTCGTCAGGAATACCATCGTCGTGATTTTGGTATCTCTGTCTTACAATATTGTACTTAAAATTCGCAATATTACAATTAACGTAATTTTTAATTTTTGTATCACAACATACGTTATTAGATTTTCTTCAAATTCCGTCAATATAATATTAATACCTGTGCTTCGTTATAGTAGCTGCAATATTTTTAAGTCCTCAGTGTTTCTTTCACAACGAAATTAGAATAGTTAGATTATTACGCAGATAATGGTATCGTTATCAGATTATTATATCAAATAAAAGAAAAAAAATGTTTCTTTAATACTTTAAAGTAGTGTTGTAACGTTCTATAGTGTTCGTCAAATATTTTAGATCTCGCGTACGATATTAATTTTTGATTTCAATTAGAAATAACTTTAATACAAGATACCAGTTTCGTTTCATTTATTAAACTTTTTTTTTTCGCGTTCGAATATATTCAGGATTTTACGCTGTTCCATTTCTATGTTTCGTTATCTTCGTTTGTTAGGGATTACCAATAAAATTCGATTTACATTCAATGCTTTTTTTCCCAATGGTTTGATCGAAGTCCAGTGGCTACCAGCCTCCATAATTGTCTGGAGCAAATGTAAATCGATCGCTACCATAACGTCTATTACTCGGACCAGTACCTATTGTTCATAATAAGCGAATTATTTTCTTTTGTAATGGCTCGAATGATTCGAAGGTCGATGCGCGCTACTTACTTGAATTGCTTATTGAGATTTAACAAGCTCTGTTCAGTATACTCGACGAATGTTTTTAACTTTGTAGCGTATAATATTGTTCCTTTAATTAACATTCACGGTTAACCGATGCCTTCTTCCGATAGAGGAGCCTTTCTACTATTTTACATTTGTTTCTTTTTATCAAAAAATCAGGAATCACACAAAGTTTGCTTTAATTTTCGGCGCCATTTTAACTCGTGGTCTATCGACTTAATTCACATTTCAACTTGTGTTACACCAATTCGGCTTACATAATAATAATGCGACATCAACTTCTCCCTTGGCTTTATTTTTAATATTTTTTTCGTCAAAAAATTAAAGATTAAAGAAATAAAAAAATTTAAGAACAGAGCGATTGAAAATATTGCAGAATAAAATGCACGTGTCATTGGAACGAATCAATTTATCACATAAATTTTAACAACAGTATTTGCGAAAATATTTATTTCGTTTATTGTTATTTCTTTTTCGGTATTTTGTGTTTGTTTCTTCACAGAACAAGAATATACCGAAAAGGAAATAAAATTACAAATAAAAATTGACGAATGAGAAATTTAATTACGATACATGTAGGCTGTAAAGCACACGTTAAAGGAGAATCCTTGTTTTTCTTTTAAACTGAATATTAATGTTCGTAAATTGATCCACTACGTTTCATCAACTTAATTCTTATTTTTATGAAAAAAAAAAAAATATATATTTCACGTGGATAAAAGTTGGCGTAATAATTAACAAGCTTAACTTTTAACCACTTTATGATAATCGTAGGTAATAAATAAGGCGCGAAACTGATATTTATGAATTAATAATTATTCGGACAAAGTTTTAAAATACACCACTCATGAATTATTCATTTTCCGTCCAAAAATAAATTTAAATTTATTCATAGTTGCAGCTACTCGAATCGTATGCTTCTTTATTAACGTTTCTTGTCAGCGCGCAAGAGTTACTTAAAAACTTAATATTCCTTTGTTACGCGTATCAACGAGAACGTATTCGCAAATACGTTTCTACCGGCGGAAACAAATTTTTTTTTTTTTTTTTTTATCATTCGCTCGCGTTTACTGCTTTTTGACTTTGTACCGTAAGAAAGAACACGCCGGTAGGTGTAAACACGAGACGTGTATTGAGATGAGTAAAGTGTGTCATGTTTGTTAAAGAAACATGTACAGTAACCTTTTGCGTGATCCATGAACTTTCATCAAACATTTACCGGCCTCTTCGACGGGAGAAAGTTTAAAAAAGACGTATTTATGGAAATATATATACATTTCTTCGGACCCCCTAATGAAAAGAGAAAGTAATGATATATTGTCTACGAAACTGTTCATAGATGTGTGTACATAAATCAACTCTAGTTTGAAATATAGAGTTCCACGTCGTTTTCCTCGTCCAACATTTTTCAGTGTCGTTGTTCTTTTCCCGAATTATGTCAATAATAACCTGTTCACCATTTACATGTTGCTCGGAGATTAACATATTTATAAAGCCGAAAAATTTGTTAACGCGACAACAGGTTATACTTAAGAAACCTTGTAGCCAGTTGTAGGACTGCTTTATTTGCATAAATAATAAACACGTCTAAGATACCAGAGTGGATCGCGTGTAATAGGTACTTACTTTTTTTCTTTTTTAAGGGTATAAAGAAACCTTTGTACAAAAATTTCCTATAAAACTATTATAAAAATCGATCGTTTTCAGGATTTTATTTAACCCTTTCACTACGGTTTTCTAAAGATCGAAAGTGTTATTGGTACACAGATCGATACAGTTTTTATTAACATAACACAAATATGGATATTAAAATGTTGGTATATTGTATAATGAATTATGATATAACACCTGTAAATGAAAATAAAAATAATTCAGTGGTATACAAAAATCTCTGTTCACAAATTTTAACAAATGATTAATTTCTGAGGGCGTATATATACGTCCTTCGTAGCGAAAGGGTTAAAACGCAGGTCCATTGTACAATAAATTATAATACAACGCATGTAAATGATAATAAAATAAATAAAATAAAAATAATTCAGTGTTATAGAAAATCTCCGTGCATAATTTTAATAAATGATCGCTTCATTTCTGAGGGCGTATACATGCGTCTTTCGTAGCAAAAGGGTTTTAAAAAAGAGCAAAGAAATAGGGGTTGAAAAAAAAGTTATTTAAATTGTACGCTGCGTTCTGGTTTCTTTGAAATTAGAAAACAAATTTTTTCGGCTAATTTTATCTTACGTTACTCATCATTGATAATTGTTGGTACGAGAATAACAATAAACCGATCTATTTGTTCTATTTCGAGATATTAACACAGGTCTCTCCCGTTGGCCGAACTATCCCTGACTTATCCCATCGATGCGAAAGAATCGAGCTTTGTTTATTTAGACAGTATCCCGTTCGATTTGAATTCACATCGAAGTTTTTCAACTCACATCCATGCATAATGTATGCCGACGATTATTCAGGATCCCAGTGTGCTCGACAATCTTAATCGCGGTGCACAAAGTTGGCGTTATTCCATTCTGGTCATTTGTCACGAGCGTGAGTTGATACCGGTAGCGCGAATAGACGATTCATGTAAATCCGCGAACCGAGTGGTTTTCATATTATTCTAATTGGCAAACTTTGACTTCTACTTGGAATTTATGAACACCCTTCTTGCCTTGGCGCACACGTATAAATCCTGTCGTGCCCGCGATGATTTATCACACGGCGTCTTCTTATGCTTGCATTTATTAAACCCGTTCCGTTAAAATAGAGGAGTTAACGGTACCGCGCCGATTACCAGTTCTCAGAATTCTTTAAAATCCTTCGATTTATCCTGTCTTAAATTTAACGCAGGGTAGGTGCATCTAATATCGCCACTCGTAATACCTTGAGAAGCTGGTGAAATCGGTTGGTAACGATCTGAACTAGCAGCCAAGCGTGTGTAGGAAGATAAATTATGGTTGTAATCTTACGAACAGCGATTGATGATATTTTAGTGAATTTTTGCCGTGTAAAAAAATTTATTAAACCGAGACAATTTTAAACGACAGTGGGAGGCGATAAATTAAAAAATTCTACAAAAGTATGAATATTTAGCGAGAGTGTATCTAATTAATGACATGCTTAACTCGTAATCACAGACGTGTGTCTTGCAGACCGCTCCGAAAACTTAATCCGTGCTTTAAATCATTTTAATGAATCTTCTTGAGCTTTCGACTCTTCTCTCTTTGCGTGGAAAGGATAACTAAGAAACATTTTCGCGCGAATTGAAGAAATCTGTAAGACCACAAGTCTGTTATTATATTACTAAACTGAATGACCGTGATTACTGGTTAAGTAGTTTAATCGGTTCCTATATTTTTATTACAGGAAACAATTTTCTTGTTTCCTGGCCAGCGTGTATTTTACACCACTTGATAATTTCAAAATTTGCGAAGTTACCGAGTTGAGCTTTATTTCTCCAGAATATAAACGCGATCGTTTCCAAAAAAATAGTGTGTAATAGCTAAAATCTTTAACAATTATACATCAATTTTCTTTTAACCCTTTGCACTCCATGCGATTCGTTATCACCGAAGAAAAGAAGTTTTGAACGGAAAAAATAACTATTGCTTGTGATAGTACTTGCTTTTATTTATTTTACAAATATCCTTTTTTCTCTCGTAAACGAAACGTAAATTTTTAATTTTGTAAATCATTATGATGCGATATCTTTGGAAATTGAACGTAATCGTGCTGAAAACAGGAGCCAAAAGGAGCGCTAAGGGTTAACATAATCGCAATAAAAAAAAGTTGATCAAAAAGCCAGGTTTCCATTCTTGATCGTCTTATCTTCTTCCAATCGCGATTCAAAATTTTTTTTTTTTTTGTCTCATACTACTCGAACACAAAAGAATACGAATCTCCTAATTGACCACGGTTTGAATTTAGATAGGTGAAATTAGAGATCGTTACGTGTATACCTTACATGCATTATGTATATGAAAGTAAAATAATAATATACGACTCGAACAATTTTTCCTAACGAATCTCCTTAATTTGCCCGATTACACGGCATTTGGCGGCGAGGATGTCGCTTATTCAGCTTCCAATAGCGAACGACGTTGCTCTTCTCCGGTCATTAATGTCATTGGGAACAGCTGATACCGGCAACACGAGTAGACTATTCATGCTAAAGCCGAGAATCGTGTAGGCAGGCTTGCGGAAGAGAAAGTGCTGGTTCTACGTTCATATATAACGTCGACGTCGAAGCACGCGAACATTCGCCAACGACGACGTTGCTCCGATCTTTTCTTGTTCCCGATTCCGTCTCGTCTAGACAAAACATTCCCTCTTTTTCTTTTCTCTTTCTTTTTTATCCTTTTTCTTTTACTTCTCGGTCTTCTTGTTCCTCGTCTCGATGAACGCCGATGCAAGAGAGCAAAGAGACGAGTCGGATATTCGGAATCGTGCCAAGCAGATATTTATACGGTAACGAGAATCTCCTGGCCGGACCAAATACGTGGCTATGGTTCTTTCTTGCAGTTGCAGTTCTAGAATCTTAAGCGAATGAAAGTGATACTCTAACGAGATGTCGTTATCCTGTGCTTCTTATTTTCACCCTACCGGTGTTGGCCTTTGTTCGCCATTCACAGCTACCACTCGCGCTTTTCCTACCCTTTATGCTGGATCCCCGGCTTGCTCGTTGTTTTGTTGCGTGTACTTTACTAATTTGGAATTCTGAATGAAAATTCTGATTCGAGTATTCGGTATTCTAGTTTCGAGGAACACGCCGGGGAGAGAAATCGTTATGATCCCCAGCGGCGAGTGAATTTCGTTGCACGATGTACATCGGTAAAGTGCTTTCTTGCGTGTTGTTTTTTCCTTCATTGAATAAGTATGAGGAGCAACTGTATCAATGCTACGCGGTATCTATGCTCGTCTCGTGTGTTCCATGCTTTTATCGATTTTCTAATAAATATTCTTATTTCCCCTCTGCTATCTGGTTCACCCGTAGGTATCATCGTTATTCGTTTCTCTATCTGATTACAATATTCATAATACGCTGTATTTTCCTATTTGTTGCTTTATTGTTCGCGGAACGGTTATCGGTATTACGGAATCGCTGTTATTTCCACAGTCTGGTTTTAACAATTCTGCACCCTCGGTTCTTATAACACTGGAACTACCAAAGTGGTCTAAATGACTGGTTTGCAGTTTCTCATGTAAAT
Organism: Ctenoplectra terminalis; assembly: GCA_019453375.1. Lineage (NCBI taxonomy): Eukaryota > Metazoa > Arthropoda > Insecta > Hymenoptera > Apidae > Ctenoplectra > Ctenoplectra terminalis. The sequence continues at coordinate 20,534 of SMSQ01012529.1, read as the reverse complement.
TGAATAAATTCGCAGTGGAGCATTTTTAGGAATTTATTTTCCTCGCAGCTTGCATTTCTCTTTCAAATAGCTATCATTTGGAATTCTTTGGTAGGAATAGGAATATTTTAATCGAAGATAGTTCTAGTATTAAATAGTATTAATTTTTTTTTTTAGAATCGTTATTGGATACATTTAATTCTGTTTTTACACGATTAGATACGTTCCTGAAGAACATGTGCGAAAAAAAGATATATTTATATAAAAATAAAAGTTTAATTCCGGACCTAAAGAATAATAAAATAAACCATATGAAAATTCCTGTTAGAATTTGATTACATTATACTTGTATTTCTTATTTCACAAAAAATTGCGCGTATATATAAAAAATGTACATCGAAACGACTGTTTGTATCGCGTTACACAAAAATAAATCGCGTAAAAAGGGAATGTAACTTTTTCTTTCCTAGAATCCGTTGAATCAAAATCGTGTAACGAAGGTTCGCGTGGAAACAGAATTGGGTGTCGCTCGATATTTCTTTCTCTGCTAAAAAATACTAAAAAAATCTTTTCTTTACAACGACACGGCGCCGAATATTTTCCACGAAGAAAATCAGTATCGCCCGGTATTTTCATTTTCTTATCTCGGCCTCCGTCCCACGAATATTCCGTTAACAATATCTCACGGTTCCATTTTGATTTATTCCTTCTTCGCGCGTTTTCAATCAGTCTCGGTGGATCGAACCGCGACACGGAACTTTGTCGCGCCATTTATCTCAGTGGGCATTTTATATTCCGGTGCCAAAATTTTATTTCCACCCTTTTTCTACCCATGTCGCGGCAGTTACGTTCCTCGAGTCTAAAAAAAAAGAAGAAAAAATTCGAATATCGCGGCTCCAAAAGAAAAGAGACGAAAGCTTTTTCATTCCCTTTCGTACGTGTTGTACATGGAGAGGCTCGTGAGTCGTTCTCTCTCGCCGGCTACAATTTCCATTATGGAGTGTCCATCTTACTCCCTCTTTAATGGTGAGCAGGCAAGCAAGCAAGCGAACGAACGAAAGAGTACGGGTCCGTACTAGCAGCTCTGTCATCGGTTGCCAGAACGGTCGAGCGTGAAGGTAGAGGAACGGGGCGGGAAGAGGCCATTACCCACAGAGAGTAAGAAGCGGGTAGCGTGGGCCAGGTACACTCGACCCGAGAAATCCTCGTACACGTTCTACTACCGTCGAGTGGACCGAACAGCTTTATATTTCCTTTCCCGGCGCTCTTCTCTCGTGTTATTACGTAACATACACATCAACCAACGTGCAAAATGATAATTTAAACAAGGGTCCCTGCGCGAACAGCCGTACGTCTGAAAAGTCAGGTGACCATTTTCGAGATTTCTCGTCCGTTCGAGAATGGTACGACGGTGGATATCTGTAACGTCAGGTGACCATTTTCGAGATTTCTCGTCTATTCGAAAATGGTACGATACCAGATGTCTGAAATGTCAGGTGACCATATCAGAGATTTCTCGTGTGTTCAAAAATGGTACGCGAAACTGATAATTTGAACAGGGATAGCGACGCGTCCAGTCGGTTGTCCGAAAAGCGAGCTTGACCATTTTCGCGATTTCTCATCCATTATATCGTACGCGATTATGCAACAGCGCCTGGTTCGAGGTTTATTGCAGCGGTGTTATAATAACGCCGCCTCGTGATACGGAATCTACGTGTTACACGTACTCGGGTAAACCGGTGTATACTTTTGGCTTGCATCGATTCGCGAAAGATTCAGGTTTCCGCGTGTGTTACTCTCGTGGGCGTAGTCCCGATCGAGACGTCGAGATTAGGATTAGCCGCGCAGCGTGTAACGAGCGAGTTTTCGCGCCGGATAATTAAGGGAGAGATATCGGGTCAAAAGTAGCGCAACGGATGGATAAGGTTTCCTATACATGATTCGGGACACGCTTTAGGTACTTGATACCACGGCGCAGAATGACGTTATCGAGCGTTGCGAGGCGCACGCTGATCGCGACCGCGATCGTCGAACAATTTCGATATTTAATCCAGCGATATTCGTTGCTCGTTCGGGATTACAAGATAAGTACCGTGTGTTACACAATCTTGGCTCGTAATCGTAACACTGTGTCGCGTCTTCGTGATCGCTCGGCGTCGCTTCGACGATAAGTTGTCCCTAACAGATCGAAATCCATAGTCGAACGTGTCATCGGTGTAGAAAAATCGGGTTCGAACTTTCACGTGTGCCTTGGCTCTTGGTAATTGGCCACCGGATTCGTTTCAAGAGTGCCATACGCCGACTCAGCCAGACACTGGCCTCTTGAATGAGACTTTCGCAAACGCGCTTTTACGTAATCCTTAATCCGTTCGACTCGATCCGTTTCCCGTATGTTTTCGGACACACTCTCGCCTGTTCGCGGCCATGCACGAGCCCCCATCGAACGCAAAACTTTTCCTCCGACCACCTTGCGACCACCTAACCCCCTATTCCTTCTCTCTCTTTCTCTCTTTCGCATTCCAACAGGTGCGAAACGCGTCACTGCACTCTCACAGAGAGGGAAGACTCGCTTTTATCACGTATAGGCAGACGCATAGGTTGCACGTGACGCCGGAGGGACGACTGTTCTTGTAAGGGTGGACAAATCCCTTCCTTTGTATCCGACAGCTCGGAAAATTCCTAGGTAGTCGCTAATCCGACGAATCGTTGCTTCCGGACGAACAATCTTCTCCGTAACTTACGGTTCGGGCATAGTTATGCGAGCACACGCGTTCCTATGACTTTTGTCACAACGTTTGGGAATGTTTCGAGAGGCAAGTGCTTCATTACCTGGTCGTGTTATCCGAACACAATGATAGGGCGATGAGGAACTGAATCGAGGTCGAAGGAAAGTTTTTTTGAAACGCAGTCCTTGGCAACTTTCGTCGAGTTCTTCCTTTCTGAGCTTGAAAAGCTGGATGATGTACGCGGTATACTAATATCGGTTGTTGTTCTCCGGACCGTCCTTTCAACGTAACTGGAAAGTTGTTCCGTTGCGCTGTTAGGATTTTTTTTTTTTTTCTCTTTTTTTAAGTAAACAGCGGCTTCGGCTTGTTGTTGGTTAGCTTGGTTGGACAGGGAAATGTTCCGAGCCAGTTGCAAAGTGTACCTGTTACATATTATAATATTGTGCAACTATAATGTCATGGATGCCTCGCTCATCCACTTAGATGATTTTATCGCTCGTTAAGATGTTTCGTACTTTGAAACCTTATTACCGTCTTCGACGATTATTATTCGTCGCAGTAATTCCCGATTGTAGCTTCTGGAGCAGTTTAACGTACAGAGCTGTAATATTTAAGATGAATCGAGTGTACATAAATAACGAGAAAATATCTTTGCACGATTTTCATCGCAGATGGTATAATTTGATACAATGGTATAATTTTTAATTACAATTTATGGTATAATTTAATTCTCTAAGGAAGCATGCTGAAACAATTTTATCAAGGTCTTAGCTCGGTTAACAATTATTAAAACATAAAGAAAACAAACGTCTGCATAAATGTTTTCCATTAATTAAATAAACACGGTACATCTTTCCATGTAAGATATTATCTTCGGACGCTTATTACATATTCAAATAAAATCGCAAGATCAAAGTGTCTTCGTATTACTTGTACGTTATCCCCGACATCGCTGCTTAACATTTCCGATTACGATATCAATGGGAACGTAAATTAATACAGTCTTCAAACGTTGACACCGACGACAAGTTGAAACACACGAGTCGTTCTTTAACTGCTAACTCATTCCTGAACTTCCCTCGCGCACCGTGCAACGTTCCGTGGAACGCGCGTAACAACTCAAGCTGAGCACAAGTTTGCAGAACCTTTCCCGACAAGGTTCAACAAATTTCAGATGCGTTACGCTAATTTCATAATTCGAAGCGTTAACCTACCGAACAACCCTCGCGACGCCATACAAGTCGGCAAGCGTAGGATTTGTAACACGTTTGGCCGATGTGTATACCGGCTATCTCGTCGTTTTAATCTTCTTTACACCTCGCAGGTTGTAATATTGCGTACGAGATTGTTTGGCTGACGCGCGAATAGTATCGCCGCATTGCACGCATCGTGTTTATACGATGGCAAGACGCGCCGCTCATTTTCAAGATACGTACGCTGATGGTTGGATTCATTGTGAGTAATTTATGTCGGGGACTGTACACGGGCGAACGGTTAGCCTTGAAGTTTACTATGCCCGGGACCGGCTGATGCTTTCCACCATCTCGTCGTCGTGAGCCCACCATGTAGTACAACGTCGGCTGCGGGCATTTCATGGTGTATCCATGCGTTCCATTTAACTCTTCCTTCGATAACACAGGCTTGCATTGTGAAAATTTTCGAATTTCTCTCGACTTACGAAGTTTTCTTCGTTTTTTTTTTTGTACGATTTTGATAATGTAGAAATGGTTAGAAGATTTGGTAGTTGTTTAGGGTTGAACTTATTGCGGATGAATATTTGTATTGGGTGTTTGGATAAGTGGATTTGTTTAAAGAAGGGTAATATATGGGGTGTTGAAAAGAGGTCTGGGTTTTAGTACAAAATATTTAATCAGTATATAATACTGGTAACAAATATTAATATTAATATTAAATATATTAATATTATTATTTTATATGATAATATTAAATAATGTACACATTGAAAATATTTAATCAATATATAATGCTGGTAAAAAATATTAATATTAATATTAAATATATTAATATTATTATTTTATATGATAATATTAAATAATGTAAATATTGAAAATATTTAGTCAAAAATATTTAATCAATATATAATACTGATAAAAAATATTAATATTAACACTAGAACTACCGAACAAGTCGAAATGACTTGTTCATAATTTCTTATAGAAATTTTAGAAATTTACAATAATGAGTTTTTGAGGATTTTTCGCAATTTTTTGTAAAAAATATGCATAAAGAATTGTTACCCTTATTATAAGTATTTTTCTAAATACCTATCATTTTGATTTCTTTAGTACAAATTACTTTAATCGCCGGTAGTTCTAGTGTTAATATTAAATATATTAATATTGTTATTTATTATTTTATATAATAATATTAAATAATATAAATATTGAAAATATTTAGGAAAAAATATTTAATCAATATATAAAGATCAATTTATTTAGTATTGTCTTTTTTTATTTTTTTTTTTTCTTGGTTAACCCTTGGCTCTATAATCACGAGACACACTCGTGGCGATGATTATGGTTAAAATACAATAAAAACATATTATATTTGTGATGAAGTTTAAGTTTAACTTTAACTACAATTTCAATTTACAAGATTGAAAATTAGCAAATACAAAATACAAAATATGTAATATTTTAATATTTGAATAGTTATTGCTAACATGTACGAATGGTGAAGAAATTTTAAGGCAAGGAGTTAAGAGGTATTAGATTTTCTTTAAGTATCGTTGAAAGATTCCGTAATGCTTATTGTGTAACGCTTATACGAAAAGGTAATTATAATAATTGTTATAGTTTTGTCTAGTATTGTAGCTTATAAAATGAATCTCTTGGGAGCAAAATGTAATTCTGTATTTGCGAATGTTTTGACTCTTAAGTGTCTCTGGAGAACGCNATGATAATATTAAATAATGTACACATTGAAAATATTTAATCAATATATAATGCTGGTAAAAAATATTAATATTAATATTAAATATATTAATATTATTATTTTATATGATAATATTAAATAATGTAAATATTGAAAATATTTAGTAAAAAATATTTAATCAATATATAATACTGATAAAAAATATTAATATTAACACTAGAACTACCGAACAAGTCGAAATGACTTGTTCATAATTTCTTATAGAAATTTTAGAAATTTACAATAATGAGTTTTTGAGGATTTTTCGCAATTTTTTGTAAAAAATATGCATAAAGAATTGTTACCCTTATTATAAGTATTTTTCTAAATACCTATCATTTTGATTTCTTTAGTACAAATTACTTTAATCGCCGGTAGTTCTAGTGTTAATATTAAATATATTAATATTGTTATTTATTATTTTATATAATAATATTAAATAATATAAATATTGAAAATATTTAGGAAAAAATATTTAATCAATATATAAAGATCAATTTATTTAGTATTGTCTTTTTTTATTTTTTTTTTTTCTTGGTTAACCCTTGGCTCTATAATCACGAGACACACTCGTGGCGATGATTATGGTTAAAATACAATAAAAACATATTATATTTGTGATGAAGTTTAAGTTTAACTTTAACTACAATTTCAATTTACAAGATTGAAAATTAGCAAATACAAAATACGTGTAATATTTTAATATTTGAATAGTTATTGCTAACATGTACGAATGGTGAAGAAATTTTAAGGCAAGGAGTTAAGAGGTATTAGATTTTCTTTAAGTATCGTTGAAAGATTCCGTAATGCTTATTGTGTAACGCTTATACGAAAAGGTAATTATAATAATTGTTATAGTTTTGTCTAGTATTGTAGCTTATAAAATGAATCTCTTGGGAGCAAAATGTAATTCTGTATTTGCGAATGTTTTGACTCTTAAGTGTCTCTGGAGAACGCGTTGAATGTACTTGCACAAATAAAGGAATCGGACTGGAAATATATTAATTAAGGGAATCCACGAAGGTGGATTGTATTATAAAAGATTATTATTGTTACCAACAAAGAAATTATAAGGCATAGAAGATTATTTATTGTTTTACAAGAGTCTTTTGATACGTCTTCCTTTTATTCGAACGCAACATTTTCAGTACCGGACATAATTGTGAGCTCATTACATATTTATAATTATTTTGATGAATAATTAACTATCAGAGATAGAAATTTGCAAATATTTATTATGCAACGTATTTTTGTTCTTTGCAATCTTTAATTATATTAAAATTCTTTTTACGATAAAAAGAAACAAACTCTAAATATTCAAAAATAATTCGAACTCGTCGAATTTGAAGGAATTAAATTGTGAGCACGTTTACAAATTTTTTACAATCTCAGATAATAATTTAATGAACAACACGTATATATTGCATAATAAATATTTTCAAATTTTATCTTGAGAAGTCATTTATTAATCAAAATAATTATAAATATGTAACGAGCTCACAATTATGTCCGGCACTGTGTACATTTGTAGATTACGAATTGATGTACATTTCTAAGTTTTTTTGGTTTGACCTGGATTATCTCGCATGCATTTTCCATTCGTTGCTGTATTTTCACTATATCATTCATCGTGATCGAATACATTAAATGTTTTTAATACCCTCAACTTTTTTTTTTTACACGGCTTTGAAATAATACGGTCCCAGAAAAAAACCATCTCTCCTTTGTAAAAGTATTATTTCCTTTAATATGATTTTAAAATCATTTTCTTTCTAGCGAGGACAGCGATTTTTATTCATTTCGACGAATAATTAAATATTATTCCTAGTATTCTTAATTAAAAATTTTTTTATTCCTTTTTCCCTGCTGTACATACATACGCGTTACTAATTTTATTTCAGTTAATAATTGAAATGTGCTCAGAAATGTGCTAATTCAAATATCTCAGAACTTATTTCACACGGTTTTTTCAATTAAATATAGTTCTTTATTTCATCTTACACGGTTTTTGGATAACATGGAAGGTATTTCTCATTTTATTACACGAAACGTATCCTTTTGAGCATAATTTTCCAAGGAACGTACCATGTAAAAAGAAATCTGTATTCTCACAAGGAGATACAAAATAATATTTTACACCGAAAGGGTTAATTTCGTAAATACGTTGATTAAAAATTTTTTACTCCTCTCAGACAGTACTATAAGCTATTAAAGTCTTAAACCTTTTTTACTATAACTTTCCGTAGTTATTTCAGCTGGATGATTTTATTAAATTATAGATACCAAAACTGAACGATAAGTGTCTCAGAATCTTAACCCATTCGCTGCCAAGGACGAGTATACTCGTCTTTGGCAGGGTGTCATGCATTGTCAAGACGAGTGTACTCGTCCTACTTTGAATATGTTATAACATGCAGGCTTTTGAATTAGCATATTTTTTCTGGCCACAAACATAAATATAGAAATGTAAAAAACTTGAAAAAATACTACAAATAAAATTTTTTACAAAAATTATACTTTATTTCTTATTTAAAGAGAATGATCTTTTACAAAAAATATAAATTGCAATGGGAATGACTTCGTATAATTTAGGCTTGGCAGCGATTGGGTTAATTAGACTCTTACTATTTCATAGAAGGATTATTTATAAAGAATTTATGGAATCAGTGAAGAGCTTAAGAACGAATTCGATATAATTTCACTATGTCTATTATTACGTTAATTCGTGTATCGATATTTCACCTGCGGGACTTACTTGGTACACAGTTTCTAAGAAATTTCAAATTCCGTTAATCTCCGTCCTGTTTCCTGTCTGACGAAAATACCGCTTATAAGATCACCGATTTAGCGTGAAATCTTTTACCCAGTAACCTCGATCTATTCAATCTTGGATGGCTCGATGTCTATTCTCATTCTTCAAAATCGAAGGAAGTAATTTAATAGTTCTCAGTGTAATCAATAATTCAAGAAGCACGTGAGAAAATCGGCGGGTCATTGTATTTTTCACCGCCGATGCTTTATTCGAATCCATTATCATCGAACAGACAACAAGGTTCGTCTTTTGTAGCAAAAGTTGAGCAAACGTTTTTCTCTTTGCGTGTACCTATTTATCAGGTTGGAAGCTACGAAACGGGCGTTTTTTGTTTAGTCTGTGTTCAGCTATGTTCAATTTTTTCACTTTATTTATTGCACGCAAATGTTTTAACACAGCTGTACGACTAGTTCCTAGTTCAGACCCAAGTGTTCGACTAGTTGTGCGTGGATCTGATTCCACAGTCGTCCTTAATTCCTCGTTATCAATATGGACCGGTGATCTTCCTCGAGGCTCACTCACGATACTCAAATTGTCAGAACGAAATTTTTCGAACCAATATCGAGCATTTTTTTCATCGGTGGATCCATCTCCGAATGCCTGATTAACACTAGATTTACCCGTCAATTTGACGTAGTTTTAATTTCGGGTTTAAGTTTACCAAGCATAAGAGTGGAAATTGTAAGCTCGAAATAAAATTTATATACGAAAAATATACTAAATAAATCTCTGCTAATAAAAATTGAACGATTTAAAGTAAAGTGAACTAATTATATTACAAAATATTTGTATTTTCATGTATCCATCAAAATGATCCAAAGGTCCGTAAATCTAGTGTTAATATTTCTTGAAGCTCGAGCTGCGGTATGATTTAATTTAAACTCGTACAACAAGAGTAGATGTAAATCGCGTTTTGTTTCCATCTGGTTTAGGTTAAAAATAAAATTAAAATGGGATACAAAAGCGAAAAAATGTTACAAAAAATGATAAGAAGAATACCTTTAAGCTTTACAAATAAAAATATCGAGCGTACGTTACGATGTATCTCTCTCAGTCGCAGTTGAACGGAGACTAAACAAAAAATGCTGGTTTCATAGTTTCCAATCTAATACGTCGCCAGGCAAATATATATATGTTAACGAGTATCTAAATCCTTTGTCTCGCGATATATGTTGCGAAGTGCCGTGTACCATCACTTTGCACGTCTCGAGCTCGAGTATGGATGTTCAGATCAGACACGTTGTTCAGCTACGACGTAAGATAAGTATTGATCCATGGCATGGATATGCAATGTGTATGCATACACACGCCGACACTCCTGTATTTTTCTTGAGGCTTCTTCGAGTAGCATTTATCTTTAAAGAGGAAGATCCATTGTTAAGGAAAGGCGGAATATGTGAACGATGAAAGGTTTCGTTCAGTCGATTGTGATTGGTTTCATTTTTTAACGCTTGGACCCCGGATGCGGTCGATTTAACTGCTTTTGTTCTCTTCTTCCTTATTATTTTGGTACTCTTCGTTTTAGGACTTTAACGTTGAATCACTTTTTACATAATATTTTTTTTTGTCGTGTGCCTATTGTACGCAAGCAACGTGTAAAAAATTAAGAATATTGTACTTCGTTAGCGTGAGTGGTAACGGAGTTGTAGATAGGATTAAGTGTTAAGGGTAGTTTCTCTTTAATTCTCTGTAATTCCGTGCGATTTGGATATCGCAAATCAGTTATATTTTTTTTTAATTTAATTTAATTTTATTCGCTTGTTACCGTATTGTTGTACTCTGCTGGTGTTTATGTAGTTTCTAGATTGCCGGATTAAGGTGAAAGATTGTAATTAATTATGATTGTTTGAATCGTAAAAGAATAAAATTTTGATCGCAGAGGGTTAAATCAAATCGAAGTATTGAATAACCAGATCTTTTTCGAACTAAACATGTTCCATTTTTTTTAAACACTTCCTATTTTTTAAAATAAATACAAAAAATTATTGTTTAACATCTTTAATTCCTCGTTTGAATTTTATATTAAATATTTGTTTTTCTTAAAATTGGAAATTTTTTAAAATAATCAGAGAATGATCGAGGCGAATAAATTTTGAAGATCGTATCAGGGTTAAGCAGTGAGCATAAAAAGGGTTTGCACGTATCCATGTTTTTTAATTACATGTATTATTTAGTAAATTCTATACTTCATTTTCGCTGAATTAAACTTTACAAAATTCACTTAAATACATATATTATCGAATGACAGGAAGTTTGATACGCTCGGTCCGAATTAATCAGTACGCAACTATCAAAATGAATACGGTAATGTGAAAATATTTTCTTTTTACCGAGTATGAATAACGTTGCAGTATTAAAATATATACTCAGAAGATATTTTTCGTCGGCAAATTGAATCGATAACAAAGAATTAATTTTCTTTCGGTTTGTAATACGTGTTTACGATAATGGGTTTATTTCATGTTTGATTAAATTTTACATGCACTTGTTATCGATGTACAGTCGGTACAATTGTCAGTATTATCTTTTTATTAATTATTCGCATACACAGCGCTGTTTTTGTCTGAGACAGCATTATGCTTTACGTGAAAACACATTAGCGACAAATAATATCGCGCTGACGCAAAGGAATGATTAAATGCTGGATGTTTATGTTGGAAATAATTCACGCAAAATGGTTGCAGTGTCTCTGTATTAAAGCACTAAGCATCCTAGCGTTTATTTGAGCGTATAAATTGTAGTCGTAGCTATTGTACAAGGTATTTTCTTATCATGTTGTGCAACAACAAAAGCGCTACCAAATTGAAAGCAAATTGTTGTTCGCTTTATTGTTTGATTCTTAGCCTAAATCGTTGACGATCAATCACATCATTCTGGAAAATTATTGTTAATATGTATACATATTTATAGAATATAATTAATAATTAGATACAAGAAAGAATAAACATAGAGACGCGTATCGTTTCATAATTTCTGACAGGAATTGTACTTCGGATAGAAATTATATTTAATATAGTAATATTTTTATCCAACAATATATATTTATTCGTTCCTTCGCCTATAAAACGTTTCCAACAGAAAATTACATAATTTTGAAAAAATATATCAAGCACTCGGGACAAAAAATCATGTTCAGTGGAATAATATTTTCACTTAATATTCAATTCATAGGACAATATATTTTTATAAATTCAGTTATTTCTTAGATCCTCAAAGAAAGCGAAAAGGGGTTGCTTCTCTTCCAGCATAAAAATATAAAGATAAAATAGTAGCTACATTTTGCACGTTTATCTTCGAATCCATGATAAAGTCGGTATAATAAACGTATAACAGTAACATAATATCACGTATACAACGATCCCAAAGGAAATTCAATTCTTTTAGGATTCCTAACAGGTTTTCTCTCCTAAACCAACCCATTTCTACAAAAAGAATTGTTCATTCTTACGACGATCCATAAAGTGATCGACTGTGCGTATTTAAACCACCGGTAGCGTGTATACAGGATGCTAAAAAGAGGATTCTAAACTTTCAGAACAAATAGTATGCAAGAAACGAAGAACGAAAGTCTTCGAAAACAAGTTGGAAAGTATTACCTTCTCGTTCCATATTTGTCAAGACCCCATTAGTATTATCTACCCTTAAAATTCTGTACCCTTCGCTCGCTACCCTCTGCAAATTACATGGTATCTTACTAAAACTACTCTTTACTTAATTTACTTAATCATCCAATTATTTCGTGCAAACAACTTGAATCAGCAAAGTTGTCGCACAGAGCGATCCAACTATTCGCGACATGGTTGCAACAATAAATATAATTTCTGTTTATCGCGAAACGCAGCGTAACGCGTCGCTGATCCTATTAGTTGCCTAAGGCAACCCTGTTCCGACATCATTACGCAAGATGCTAAATGTTATCTTGAACGGTGTGTCTCTCTCGTTATTCATTCATGGTTCGGAGTTAATGCGTTTGCATAGTTGTGTTAATACGTGCAATACGTTGCCGAGGAACTTCTTTGGTGCAAATTGTATCGGTGGCCGTGAGAAAGGATACGGGAAGGCGTAGGTTGCACCTGTGTACCGTCCGCGTCGAGGACAACAAGCCATCCAGGTCGACACAGGTTTCTTTTCCTCGGTTCGCCAGTGTTAAGCGATCCGATTAGTATCTGTGACCGTTTCGGCAAATAATACCGGAGAATTAACAAATGCTCGTGACACGAGGCGTGTTCCTTCCATTCTGACCAATTAGACCTGCATTTTTTCCAAGTGACTTCTCGTGTGACGCGGACACCAGGTCGCACCTGTGTAAGTACCGGCGACGCGAAATCCAGCAGCGATTTAACGTCGGACGAGAGTTGAGGACGCGATTGTTCGGAATCGTGCGATGTACCGTAGAACTGTATTTATCCGAGCTCCATTTGTCGGAGCGAGATTTTACTCATCGTCGGTACTGGATTTACCGAGCATCTAGTTAGCTTCTATTAGGGTGAGCGTATATAATTTTAATTGCCTAAATTTAAATAGACGATTAAAAGATAGGAAGTAATATTTTTATGTCTGGATAGGCTTAGAGGTTTGAATGGAAAAGAAATTGTTTGCGTATTATTTGCGGCAGGTTATAATTATGATGTTATGATATTTTTATAATTATGATATATTCATGATATATTCATGATATATTCATAATTATGATATCACTTTCAGACACTTCTTATACTAGTGTGTGAAAAAAAATTAAATCGGATCCAAATGAAGAATAATTTTAATTAAATCGTTCGCCAAGGGGTTAAGCCCTTCACTACGTTGCTCTAAGGACTAAAAACGCTATTGGTATATATTATAAAAGATCGATGCAATTTTTGTCGATATGACAAAAATATACGTATCAAAATTTAGATACATTGTGCAATGAATTATGTTACAACACATGTGAATGAAAATAAAAATAATTTTCTGCTATAGAAGATGTCCATGTACAGTTTTACTAAAGGATTGTTTAATTTCTGAGACCGTACATATACGCTCCTTCGTAGCGAAAGTATTAAAAGAAAAAAGATAAGGCTAGCAAAAATTAGGATCGTGAAAAAGCGTATATAAGAAATATTAATTAATTCATATATCTTTGAGCTTCTAAAGTCGAATGCGTGTTTGTTATTTTTTGTTGTATGAATGTTTTAAAGGTTTTTTGCTTTTTTTTATCGAAATCATGTTTAAAAAAATTGTTTAGTTCAAGGATCTGTTTATTCTGCGATACTTCTCTTGCTTTGACGAACTTTATTAGGTGAAAAAAAAATCCTTTTAGCTAGCTTTTCAGTAATACTACACCCGAACAAATTTATTTTCGAATCTAGTTATCGAAACGTGAATTTCGGTTGTTTGAATGAAAAATTATGGGTAATAGGTGAAATCGGTGAGCTTCTATTATAGGAACGATTGAGTTATCCGTACTGTTTTGTCCTCCGATGTGTTCGGCTAAATGGAGTTCTACCGTACAGCGTGGACACGTTTCATTCGCCGGTGTCGATGCGCAAATTCGAAATTGTTTTTGGCCACTGTACGAATCTCGTTATCCATTCAGGTCCTGTCGCGCGCCTCTCGTTTCCGATCGACTCGAGGCGAAAGAGAGAGTAAAAAAAATATTAATGGCCGTCGAGGTTGACGTGGAAGCTCGGTGAGGAGGTATCGAGGGCCAAAGGATCTGGAAAAGAAAACTCAAGGTGGAGCGGATGAGGCGTGATCGTGACACTGAGAGAGTCTATTTCCGACCGTGATTTACGCTTTCGATGATCTATAACGTGATCTTGAGAAAGAAATAAAAGAAGTGTTTTAATACTTAGCTGGTCAAGACGAGTCCAACGAACTCATGCTCCTAGTGTTTTTTTTTTTTATATTTCGAATGGTACTTGAGAAATCCTTTTATGGTTTCTTGAATTATAATCTTGTGAATAAACGGTGTTAAATATTTTTTTGAAGCAAAGAAAATGTATTCAAATAATTTTATTATATGTGTGAACGATTTTATTATAGAATTATTGCAGAAGTTAAAAAAGTATGCTATTTATTGGAATAGAGAAAATGTTTTTCTCGATTTTTCTCGTTTAACTCGATTTATTGGAATAATTTTTTTTTTAATGGAGATATAGAAGGTTTTTAATAATTGGAAAAATTGATTGCATATGAACTGAGGTTACTACAATATTTTAGATGTGTATATATTGTAGTATTTTCGATATATGATTTTATGTAACGATTATGATTTTAAAAGTTCAGTTTTATGAATTTCTTTTTAAGAAGATTGCTTCTTTAAAATCGAACGGAGGATATAGAATACTCGAGAGATATTCGTGCGTAGCTTATATGAAGATTAGCTTTTGTAAAAAGATAAAATATCTTTTGGATCAAGATAAAATAATAATTTGACTCGGAACAAATAACAATATTTGTCTTGCTTTATTTCTGTCGGAGTTAATTTTTATACTTATGTTAATTAGACAGTTTTTACCTATTTTCGAAAACATTATACGCTTTAAAGTTCCTTGACAACTTTTTTCAGATCACCTTTTGTAATTAAGATTATACGCTTCGCATAATGAACTGTCCAACGATTTAATATTTCTTAACAAACAACTTTTTAGTTCGGTTATTCCTATACGAGATAATTGTTTGCAAATATTTTTCTCTTCAGGAAACGTAAATTAAGTATATTCAATATTTTAATAGTAGAATAATAATAACTGTTACGCGTAATTAACAAATTAGAGCTAACTACCACGTCGATTTTCATAAACAAATTGAAAGTATTGTAATCTTCTAACGTGACGACATAAATGTCGGGATAAAGGAATTTTCGGTTAATAGAATATTCAAATTTTTGATACTAAATATTATTCCCTTAAATAAAGAATTAATAAAATTGACAGTTTTTTTTTTTAATATTTGTGAGTCCTATATTTCATCGGTTTCTAAATAAAATAAATTTTCTAACGTAAGTAAGTTCTATATTAACTCTTTGCACTCGGAGCCGTCTCGCGACATTTTTATAGGAAAACGTGCAAACAGAAATCGTTCCATATTTCGATATATACCATACTTTTTGATTTGCTGTCTCTTGTCATTCGAAATAGAGAACTTCGAGGAAACATGGATTTTTCAAAAAAGTTATGCCGACGTATGTCCATCCTCTGTAATCATTAATATAATAAACTCTGATGTCCCCTGAGAGGAGACGTTCGAGTGCAAAGGGTTAAATCATTTCAATCGATTAAGGACACATCACATATGGAATATTTAAAAAGAAAGTGTAAGTCCTTTTAAAGGATAATTCCAGGAGGTAATTTCAATCAAATTTTTCTTCGACAAAAATGTCGAATTCAAATTTATTAACGAGATATTAATGAAAAAGATTGGCCAATCACAAAGCAAGTATAACAGCTAGACTCCGACAGGAATGTTGGCTAAGCGCAGCGATTATGCGCATACAAGTCGCCATATTCGGGAGCACGCGTTGATCGGGTTTAGCAAAAAGTTATATCGAATAAAGAATAAAAAGATAATAAATAGAGTGGAATTATTCGTTAGCTTGTTATAAGTAAGTAGAATTATTCGTTAATATCCACCGTGCGTTCGCGCGAGTGAGCAATCAGCACGAAAGCAAAGACGCGAGAACGAGCCGATTTGTTTTGGCCTCGACCACTCCAGATTTCCACGAACTCAAACGTAAGCAATTTTCAATTAAGCTGGCCTTTCCAGGAAGTCGGGGGTTCAAGGCTAAGCAATAGTTTCGCGATATCGGGAAGGTTCGACGCGGCGTCGAAATATAAACAAGGGACGTTGGCGACGGTCGAACGCTCAGCCGTATATACGCGTTCGACCGATTCGTTCGACCGATTCGTTCTGCGCGCAAGAGACTCTCGAACACGCGAAAGAACGAGATCGTAAAATATTCGAAATAATTTATACCTCTCGTATTGTTTCGTAGTGTTTTAATGATTCGATCTCACATTGTCGTTTCGTCGAGTAACTTTCGGCGGCGTCGCGTAAATCGTTTCGTCGCGTAACGTTCGGCGGTGTCGCGTAAATCGTTTCGTCGCGTAACGTTCGCCGGTGTCGCGTAAACCGGTTCGTCGCGTAATTTTCTGTGATGTCGTATAAATCTTGTTGCTCGTCATCAGCAGACGAATTTTTTGTGCCAATTTCTTGGGCGAATTTCTTGGGCGAATGGGTAAATTTAATTCAGGTTATTGGTATTTTTTTTTTTTTTTTTTCTTGTTTTTAATGTTACATAACCTGTAACTTTATTCCGGCTGTGTTTCCACGAGTTTTTCGAAGGAGGTTATTTATTACCAGCATCCTCCGTCTCGGTTTCGCCTGAGATATTAACGTGACTGATTCATGCTTATTAGTATTATCTTTTAAAATAATACACATCCGCGGTAATCCAGTTCTGTTGCGAGAAAGCACGCGAGAAGCTTCGCCACATGTTACATGGTCTATGTTGTGGAGTATTCTGGAATAATGTTTTAAAATTTGAGGAAGGTCGGTTCAGTTGTTCTTGAGTTTTCTGTTAATATAAAAATTGGCTCTCTCTTTGTATGATAGCTAATAGATCGCTTATAATATAGATCTTTAATACGTTAAATGTGAGCTGGCAACAATGATTACTCAACTTAATGTTTAACGCTAGAACTACCGTATACTATTAAAGTATACTTATTTCTATCGAAGAAACCAAAATGGAAGGTGTATAAAATAATATGTAATGCAACTGAGAAAAAGGTTTATATTTTTAACAGAAAATCAAGGAAAATCAAGGAAAATCAAGGAAAATTAAGGAAAATCACACCAAAGGGACCGTAGTTAATTTATAAAATCTCTCTGAAAAATTTCGTAGTTTAGAACTTTGGTAGTTCTAGTATTAAACAGTGAGTGTCCTCGTGTAGTTTTCCAAATCTTGTCTAGGGGACCGCCTTTTGTTATTAAACCCTGTTGTCAACCGGTCATCGAAACTCGAAGCTTAGGTTATTTCAAGTCCTTAGGTTATTTATGTGACTTTATTTGTCGTTTACTTTCGTTTTCGCCATCTTTTTATTTTCGTATTCAACACCACCATTTTTATTTCTCTGTTATGAATTAATCTACTTTAATCGCCGGTAGTTCTAGTGTTAATCATTTATAATTCTAATATTAGAGTTAATCAGTTCATTCATTTAAGGTATTTAAATTTCAATATTGACTCTCCTGACTATGCCCTCTTGTAAAACGGTCATCAAAGCTCGAAGCTTAGCTCGTCGAGTGCTTAGGTTATGTATGTGACTTCATTTGTCGTTTACTTTCGTTTTCGCCATCTTTTTATTTTCGTACCCAACACCATCATTTTTATTTCTCTGTTATGAATTACTCTACTTTAATCGTCGGTAGTTCTAGTGTTAATTGTTTATAGTTTTAATGTTAATCGTCTATAGTTCTAATGTTATAGTTAATCAGTTCATTCAGCTAAGATATTTAAGTTTCAATATTGACCCTCCTGACTAGGCCCTATTGTAAAACGGTCATCGAAACTCGAAGCTTAGCTCGTCAAGTGCTTAGGTTATGTATGTGACTTCATTTGTCGTTTACTTTCGTTTTCGCCATCTTTTTATTTTCGTATCCAACACCATCATTTTATTTCTCTGTTATGAATTACTCTACTTTAATCGTCGGTAGTTCTAGTGTTAATCATCTATAGTTCCAATATTAGAATTAATCAGTTCATTCAGCTAAGATATTTAAATTTCAATATTGACTCTCCTGACTATGCCCTCTTGTAAAACCGTCATCGAAGCTCGAAGCTTATGTACGTGACTTTATTTGTCGTTTACTTTCGTTTCCGCCATCTTTTTATTTTCGTACCCAACACCACCATTTTTATTTCTCTGTTATGAATTACTCTACTTTAATCGTCGGTAGTTCTGGTGTTAATCATCTATAGTTCCAATATTAGAATTAATCAGTTCATTCAGCTAAGATATTTAAATTTCAATATTGACTCTCCTGACTATGCCCTCTTGTAAAACCGTCATCGAAGCTCGAAGCTTATGTACGTGACTTTATTTGTCGATTACTTTCCTTTTCGCCCTCGTATTATTTTCGCATCCAACAATCAGCAACAATTTTTACTAGAAAAAAACGTTACTCTTTCTTCAATTTCAATCCAAATAGAATCACTTTTCGTTTATCAATCATTCCATTAGAAAATTTGATAATAATCTACGATTTCCGTTAATGTCTCGTTGACGGAGCCAAATTCGACATTTTCGGTAACTAAAGACTCGATTGGCTCGTTAATGGTCGGCACAGTTGATAGATACAGTTAGCAGTTGATAGTCAGTAGTCAAACGCCTATTGGGAAGTTGCACATCCACCTGTACGCGCAACTTTAGCCCAAACTCGGGAAAGTTTCTGCCAACGCAGAATAGTATGTTCAGGTTATTACCTAGGCGTCTACATTAACGCGTTTACGCTCGAGGCAGCTTTACGTAGGGGTGTTGTGCGCCGGTTCCTATCGTGTAACCTGAAACACGTTACAGAAATTTCCGACGTCGACTGGGTTTGACGAAATTCGAGATCGTGCAGTTTGATTCGTTTTCTTGTTTTAACTTTGCCTTTGTGCCAGTTGTAAGTAATACTGCGGGTTAGGTCCGCGCGTCGCGAGTTTTATCCTTGCACGCACACCGTGTCTCTTGTAAGTCTGTCAGAAACACTCTGAGGTGTTCAATACTAGAACGATGTTTAACACGTTGACTGCTGCGCTCATTTTACGTGGTTTGCCCATGGCGCCAACATGAATTTCTTATTATGCGATGTGTATTACGTTGAAAAAAAAACATGTATATTTTCCTTGTACGAATAAAATTATTGTTGCATGTCGCCAACATGAATTTCTTATTAAGCGATGTATATCATGTTGAAAAAAATAATATCTATATTTTCCTTGTACCAATGAAATTATTTTTGCATGTTCCGTATGGCATTAATTTCTTCGAACCATTATAGTAACAGTGGTATTATTTGAAAATCTATCAGTATCCATATTTACTCTAATTATGTATTTTACTATTGGTCGCGTCGCCGGTCACCGGTGGCCCCCGTGGCAGTCAACGTGTTAACTCTTTGAAGCTTGGTGGGATTAAAAGTGTCCCACCTTTTTAATACCTAAATATGCATAGTGGAACATAAATAGTCCCTAACTGTATTAAATACGTGAGTTAATGTAAACCACTGTGCTATGGATAATTTTTAATTTCCAAGATGGTATAGAAAATATCGCTGTATGCATATTTAGTTATTAATAAGGTGGGACGCTTAAAATCCTATCATGCTTCAAAGAGTTAAAGTACAGTAATTCATAAAGAAATTCGAATGATAGGTATATTAAGAAATGCACAACGCAGAGAAAAATATTAACAGATACAATCCTGCGCATAAGTAACCGGACACTTAATAAATTTGGAATAAAAAAAAATGTTTGTGCTATAGGTATAAAATGACCGTTCACTGATTTTTCACATTATACGAAACTTTAAATTATATAA
>SMSQ01012518.1:0-31816 GCA_019453375.1 Ctenoplectra terminalis | reverse complement strand
GTTACCTGACCGTTATAAAAATTTTAGAAAAATGGGTTTCCTTACCTGAACTCTAAAATTGTTTTTCATAAAAAAAACTGTAAACTCATTTACAATACCTGATGGTGTATGCACAGNTAAATAAATTTTATTCCTTAGGCGTTTCATTATTTTTTCATATTTTTAGATTAAAACTGTTTTTAAGACCACTTAAAGTTGTTACGATAAACTACATTAAAGTATTCGTTGAAAATCAATAAATAAACTTCAGTCCTTGATAATTTTATTATTTTTCATATTTTTACGATAAATACTTGTATCGAATGTTGGAAACATACTCCTCGGAATAAAATTGAGAACTCCGAGTGCGACACGTTACACGTGTCATTGGCTTTTGCGGTTAATGTCCTTGACATACAGGATACGATAACGATAGCCAACGAAAGTGCTTTTAATATTTATATTTTTGATGACAGAGCCACCTCAACCGACCAAAAAGTGTCCGCGAAGAAACGGTTTTTTCGCTCATCCAGACCCATCTGTCTGTAATATATTTTATAACTGCATCGATGGCGAGGCTATCGAAATTACGTGCACAACCGGATTGCATTTCGACGAATATAGCGGCACGTGTGTTTGGCCTGACAGCGCTGGTCGAGAAGTAAATGTTATGCTATATTTTACATACACAATTGCCATTTGTTTTTTCAGTTCTGCATTTGATAATATCGCGATTTGGTATTTACGTATAAACACTACTGTTTAATTTATGTATTCCTACATTCCTGTTTAGCCAACAATTGCAGAAGTTAACCCTCTATAGCCCAAATTTTGTCTGTTTATCGGAGAAAAAATTACGATTGATTAGAATTTTTCACTTTGATTTGAAAATGTTTTAACTAATAATTACACTACAGTAATACAGTAATCAAATTTAACAGTGCAGTGATAACTAAATAAAATTAATTTTTTTAAATATAGATACATCAGTTTCTAACTTTTAAGTCACACGGTCCTATAGAGGCTTAATGCCTTTCGAATAATAATTGATAAAAAAAAACACATTTTCCTAATAGCTTTCAAAATTCTCGCAATCGAATAAAAATAATTAATTACACGAGCAGTTTAAAAAGTAACTAATTATTCCTGATAATTATGACAACACGGAATCTCGTGATGCAAACAGCGAATGAAAGTTAATATATTTCGCAACATTGCATTCAGTGCCGGATTAAGACCTTTAGAGACCCTAAGCATTTAAAAGATTTGGACTCTCCTTTATATAAGTGTTGCTGCTGTATAAAAGATTTAAAAATTCAGAAAATTTCCGTGGTGTCCCTTCTTTCATTGTTATACTAACCACATGCTTATTTTTCTTANCCCTCCCGTCTCTCGTTTAACAAATAAGGCTCAATGTTTATTTAATGTTTATTTAAACATTGCTAGACGAAGGCATTGCGTGAAGATAACGGAAGGAACTTTCGGGGCAACCTAATAATTAGGATTTAATGATACGCACATTTTCATAATGAAATACCTGTCGTCTGAATAATAACGAAATTTGAAGGTGGGTAAACACTTATGCCCAGTAGCGTGCGTCTTTCGTAGCGAAAGGGTTAAGTTGTAAAGTTTTTTACAGATTTACAAATTTACATCTTACAGAAGTTTTCCAATTACCGAGGTTCGAGTCATCGAGATTCCACTGTTTCAATAAATTTTGCAAAAACAAATAATTCAATTTCCAGCGATAACAAATAAAACTATCGCGTTGAAAATATTCCGGCTTCCAACCGCAAAGGGTTAACTGCACTGTTGAATTCTAATATTTTCTGGTAATCGTAAATTACAGGAAACCCAGAATACCACATATAGATCATCTTGTCAGTCATCGGCTGCTATTCATGTCTTATGGACAGATTGGTATAATCGAAGCCTGTGCTGGTTTTTTTACATACTTCGTGATAATGGCAGAGCATGGTTTTCTACCTCATAGATTGTTAGACTTACGATCGTCGTGGGACAGCATTGTTGTGAACGACTTGCAAGACAGTTTCGGCCAAGAATGGACGTATGATCAACGCAAGATTCTCGAATACACTTGCCACACCGCTTTCTTCGTCAGTATAGTAATTGTTCAGGTGGCCGACGTGATGATTTGCAAAACCCGTCGGAACTCTCTTTTTCGCCAAGGCATGAATAATTGGGTACTTAACTTTGGAATAGTTTTCGAGATAACGGTAGCCTGCGTTGTTTGCTATGCGCCTTACATGGATGAAATCCTCAGAACTTATCCATTGATTTTCGAGTGGTGGTTACCAGGCGTACCGTACGCTTTTATTATTCTGATTTACGACGAGCTTAGAAAGCTTTGGATTAAAAGAAATCCTGGAGGCTGGTGGGACCGTGAAACTTGTTATTAAACGCACTATGAGCCAAATATGAAAAAGAATATACAAAATATAATCCGATGTACTATATAATGTGCTAAAACTGAAATTTTATGGCGAAACAATTCAGAAAGGTACCTGAAAAGAATTATCACAGCAATGGCAATATAAATGAAATAAATTAATCTTCCGTAACACCCTCTGTGACTCGGAGGATATCCAGATGTCTATATTTAAAAAATTTTATTTTATTTTATTATCACTGTATCATTGTATTTTATTGACGAACCATTATACTGTCATGAACCGAGCTTTCGAATTAAAAAGCTTTAATCCAAATTTTTTCATAAGCAAATAAAATTCTAGTCATAGAGGGTTAAAATGGTACCGTGAGATTAATAGTAGAGAATGTAAAATGTAAAATGTAAAATGTGATTAGAGTTTTTGACTTCTTACCGAGGAAACGTCTATCTCACCGAGTGTGCTTTATATCTAAAAATATTTAAAACATTGTAATCCTATCCAACGTGCTGCTAAGCCGATATACATTTAACGGAGCGTTCGTACGACACGAGTATGCAGAAGAGCAATGGTTCTCCTTTAGTTCTACGCGGTCATCGAGTGTTGTAACCTCGCGAATGGAAAAGTGGGGGATGCATATAAGGCCCTGGGACCCTCTCGATGAGGCCCAGTAGTCTCTAGTCATCAATTCCTTCACGTTCGAAGAACCGTGACTTGATTCTGAGATAACGAAAAGACCATATTTTTATACAGTTATTCACGTCCTCCGTCAGGATGAAGACGGAGGTTTTTTGTCTGCTAATCTGTCTCGGTGAGTAATTTTATAAAAGTAATATTTTTAATACCTATAGCTAATAATCTTGATTTTGTAATTACATTTTTACCTGTTTAAATTATATGTATATATATTTTTTAATACATGTTACATTAGATAAGGAATAAAAGTTAGCAATTTTTGTATAAACTGCTTCAAGCTTGTAAAGCGTTTCGATCGAAAGGAATTCTATCAGAAGATACAAAGACATTATGATAATTAGCGATAAAATAATACCCAGTTTGACTAGTGACCTTTAGCCGCCGTATTGTTTTACTCTTTATAATAACGTTGCAGATTTATCTACTGCTTTAGCTGTTGTTACGATTCCAATTGCTATCGCGTACTGTGCTTTTGTAATTTTCTCTTAGTTTTGCTTTTCTAAGATTCTTAACGATTTACTACATTTGATTGTACGTGTACATATTCACAAGATGTAGAAATTAAGGCTTTAATTTGTATACATATTGTTCAGACTATCTTATAGAATTCGTATGATTCATTCATAATTTAGTCGATATATTCTACATACGTAGATACATGATTCGTATCTGACCACGAAACAACTTACGCCATCGTTTGTTATTGAGAAATCAGTTCGCTTTACGCATTTTATAGAAAGTTTAATTTCTCTACACCACGTGCTAATTCGCAGTTTAAACAACACACTAAACTAAAATGTTTAATATTTATTAATTGTCCATTTAATTGGGTTAACTTTCCAGCGATGAAAACATCCATCGACCAAAATTTGCAATTTCTTCTAAGAGGTAACTTCTCGTTGCACAGTATCCTCAATTTATTCGATGCAAATTAATTCACGTTCAAACAATTTCTTTTAAGTACGCTTTTAAGTTACTATCTCTTTCGGATAGTTAAATAAAGATTGTTGGTGATAGTTCAATTAGTTGAACGAGGTACTTTTTGCCGATTTCTATCGGTACAGTTTTGCAACGAATTTTGTTTTGTACCAAAGATCTAATTTAAGATCTTTAAAACGTGTTAAAGTCTA
This sequence comes from Ctenoplectra terminalis, assembly GCA_019453375.1. Taxonomy (NCBI): domain Eukaryota; kingdom Metazoa; phylum Arthropoda; class Insecta; order Hymenoptera; family Apidae; genus Ctenoplectra; species Ctenoplectra terminalis. Next base: position 27,603 of record SMSQ01012518.1, on the reverse strand, counting down.
TATGGAGTATTGGAAAGTTAACAGGTCCGAGCGATTAAACGACATTTAAGTTCTGGCCGAGCAGACACACACACGGGAGTCGGGCACTTTCTCGCTTTCTTCCGTTCGCGAGGTCGACCGGCGTTTACTGTACAACCGGCGTTTATTCAGGGACGCAAGACGTCGCACTGCCTTGAAAATACTCCGACCGGTTGACCGTCTTTTGCCATTCACCGTTTTTATTCCCTCCTCTTTGTGTTTCCTTTTTTTTTTNTTTTTCGCTCATCCAGACCCATCTGTCTGTAATATATTTTATAACTGCATCGATGGCGAGGCTATCGAAATTACGTGCACAACCGGATTGCATTTCGACGAATATAGCGGCACGTGTGTTTGGCCTGACAGCGCTGGTCGAGAAGTAAATGTTATCCTATATTTTACATACACAATTGCCATTTGTTCTTTCAGTTCTGCATTTTACAATATCGCGATTTGGTATTTACGTATAAATACTACTGTTTAATTTATGTATTCCTACATTCCTGTTTAGCCAACAATNCTGGCTGTCGACGCAAATGCATCCGCATTGTTCAGTCTTACCTTACCGCAGGGAAAAAGAGTAGAAATGGAATTCAGTTCTAAATTGAGGCGAAATATTCATTTCTTTAATTACAAAAGCGTAAGAAAATGTAGCAGGCAACAGAAAATTGAAGTATAAGATGAAATAAATTATAACAGTAGGAAAACGACATTCGTATACGATATTCCTGTTATTCTAATTATTATGAATCTTTTTTAGGCGTTGTCACTGCCTTAACGAGAAAACAAGAATCGCTGGAACAGAACCGTCGAAAAGTAGCTTCGCCAGCGTTGCAGAAGAAACAGCAGCCTGCACCAGCCGAGCAAGAAGAGTACGAGGACGAAGAAGAGATTTCGGACAAATGTCCCGAACCCAATGGTTTTTTTCTCGATACGGAGCAATGCGATAAATACTACGATTGTCGAGACGGCAAACCCAACGACAAATTATGTCCAGATGGTCTTGTGTTTAACGACTTCAGTCCTCAACATGAAAAATGCGACCTGCCATTCGGAATCGATTGCACGAAGAGGCCAAAATTACGTAAGTGTGGAATCATCACGGCGATTTAAAGTATCTTGAACGATAAATTAAATTACAGAGAAACCGCAACCGTCTCCACATTGCCCGAGAATGCACGGCTACTTCGCTCACGAGGATCCCAGAATATGTAATACGTTCTATTACTGCGTCGAAGGAAAGTTCAACATGATCACGTGTCCGGACGGACTAGTCTTCTCGGAGAAGACTGGCATTTGCAATTGGCCCGATGAGGCGCAAAAGAAAGGTTGCGGTTCCAGAGAATTGTTCAATTTCACGTGTCCAAAAGTTGACGAGTCTGTTGCCGCTACGCACCCCCGATATCCCGACACAGAGGATTGCCAATACTTTTACGTGTGTGTCAATGGAGAGATACCTAGGAGGAGCGGTTGCAAATTGGGTCAAGCTTTCGACGAACGCACCGGAAAATGTGATTGGGCGAGGAAAATACCCGAATGGTAGGTTAAAGTAATAATTCTGTTCGGTTAATCGTTAGAGAGGAAAAGTAGTTACCGAAAGTTCAGCCATCGTTTTATGCTGAATAGTTTTAATCTATTTTAATGTAACGGTTAACCGAGTGTATGTTTTTTGTAAAATTTCAGCAAAGACTGGTACAAAGGCCAATTAACTGACGAGGAGTTGGACGCCTTGGAAAATCCGCCTCCGAAACCAAAACACACCGGTGGACCTAGCAGAAGAAAAGGCGCGAAACCGACATAGATTTAAGACTAAATACATGCATAGATTTTAATGTTTACTGACTTATTAAATACCACCTTGAAAATAAAACATTTTTAGTACGACATTTTTATTTTCTAACTAATGATATTATTTTATAATTAAGGTTTGTAATTACAATACAATCGAATAATTTTGTTATTTCCGTACATGTTGGCTACAATCGTGAATGGCTAAGGTTGTCAGCGTGAAATCGAGTGAAAGTTTTCACTTTTATTTATTATATTCATTGATATTTTTCGATAGTATCGGTACGTGGAGATTGAAATTTGAAATATTTAAAGTAGTTCCAAATATTCGGTTTATACAGTTAACATATTGTTTGAGATTCTGTATAAAATAACTGAAATTATGTAATTTATTGGTTCTTAGTTATTGCATATGTTTACAAAATTTTATGATAATGCTGTCTGCAAGGAGATTAATCTTTTATGCTGTTCGTAAAGTGTTTTACTTTTCTTTCGTTTCGGTAATGAACTCGAATGACGTTTAAATTTCCACGAGCAGTGAAAGTGATCGAAGCCAGAAAGTTCATATTTCACGGGAAGCGCTTCAAAAATCTGCTCGATTGTACAGTGGGTCAAGATGTGATGCTTTCGTGATAAATTCAATTTAGCATCGCTTTCATAATTATTCACTCGAAGCAATTTTATGTAACACAATGAAAGTATTGCAAAAAAATATGTTTCCTAATTATTGCAAAGTTAGTCTCGCATAAAACTCTCTTATGAAAGAAAGTGTGAACAAAAAATTCAAATTCTGCGTTAAAATTAATATCAAGCTGTTCCAACATAGTCCCATTTATTTTACCTATAAATCGTCGCAACTTTTAACTTAAAGTACAACAATATATAACATGCCTCGTATTATAATACTTTACGAAACTAATCTCGGTTAATTTTAAAACAAAATGAAATCAAGTTTAAGAGACTAACGCTACATAATCGATGAAAAACGCGTTACATTAGTGGAGGAAATAGATATGCAGCAGCAAGAAAAATAGAAGAAAAAATTGAGAAACGTAAATCTATTAGGTAAATGAAAAAAAATCGATTTCGATAAACTCAGTGATATAATAAGAACTAACACTGTGCGATAACATTTAACTAACGTTAAAATAAGTTAATAAGAAGTTATTTAAAAAAAAAAAAAAAATAGTAAGAGAACTTAACGGTACAAAAAGCACGACAACCGACAGCTTTATAATTACTTGCGTTTCGAAATATTCGAAGAATTCAATGATCGTTTGCAAAGATCGCGGCAATTTTAATTTTTCCGCAAAGAATAGCGAAGGACATTGAAGTGAGAGTACGCCAGAAAGAAGACGAAGAAGGTGAACAGAGGTGATCGTACCGAGAAGAGAGAAAGAAGGGTAAAAGCGCGTGGTCCGTTCGATCAATCTTGATTCTAGACGGCTATCCATCGATGAAAACGAAGCGAAAGTGGGGAAGAAGCATTGGATGTAGTGGGGACCAATGGGGTATACACCGTGGTGAGTTGCTGAAGAGCTGCAGTGTTTCGTGGTGGAGACACCATTTCAAAGGGGGACCAAAAAATATAAATTACCGTTCCTTAGTGAGCAGTGATTGGAGTAATCCTTATTGGATCGCGTGATACACTTCAATCAAAGTCCAGAGAACAGAGGATAAAAATGATCAGAGCGTCCCTTGTAATACTACTGGCTGTGGTTGCCGCGACACGTAAGTATTATATTTTAGTAATTTTTTCACGAAAAGTTTAATGTAAACCGCTTAAACCTTCTTCGGTTGTTGCAGTGTCTGTTATTTAATTATTCAAGAGTATTCAAATTTTATGTTTCGAACAATGGTGATGAGATTCGTGAAGTTCGAGACTTGAAAATAATAAAATCTTTTTATAATTATTTTTTATATAATTTCAATTTTGATCAGTTCAAGCGGAACATTATGATAATACGACTTTTTAAAATATATTTCTGTAGCGAGGGATATTTTTCACACTTTTTTCTTTTTACTTTCGTATCTAAGAGTGAAAAAAGTGGTCATTTTTTTTTTCTTTTTTTAAATTATACGCTTCCAATTTTTTTTTTGTTCGCGTCAGGTGGTAATACGTGCAAACATAAAGTTTCTATAATTTGTATTGCACGTTTTCAACTGAAAGCAAAAACAGTGCATGCTAATTACGGAGAAGAAAAAAGAATGATTTCACTGAAACAGACCTCAGACTTTCTCTTCATTTCTTGGCACGGCTTGCCACAGCTTCTAAAATGCTACTGAATTTCCGGTATCGTAATCGTCGCGTAAAACCGGTAAAATTTCATAACTATGTATTTAAATATCTGAAACTCGTCGCCCATCCTACGGAGAAAAATTGTTCGTGTCTCTGGTACGTTCCAAACGTATTCATTTCACCTGGAGAGTGTGTAAGAGACAGTTGAACTAAACTTTCTAAAGCGTAAATGTCAGATATACTGTTCACTGGGTTGCATAAGTATCTGCAGCAGTTATCGTCTTTGTACACATGTAAAATCGATAAATTACATAAAAAGAAATAAAACAATATACCGATCGGCTAATGATTCATAAGATAGAAAGAGAAGTGCTGGTTCAACCATTTCGCGTATGCTACACTATTTCTCGTTGAGCTACTTTATATGCTTCTTGAAGCGTGGCATTGATTTCCGGAATATCTTACAAAGCAAATGCTGCAAGTAACGCGGAGAAATTTAAGAAATTTGTTCCAGTTTCTTTCTCTTTTTGTATTCCCCATTTTTATAAAGTGAAACGAACTGTCCGAGAACAAGGTTTCTCGAAATTTTCACCAAGCTTCTATTATCTGACGAGACAATTAAATCAATTTTAGTTATTTTTAATATTATAGCATATAATAATAATGCAGTTTAATATTAATTTAATTTTTTTTAATATTTATAGACGTGTGATCGAAAGGTTTAATTAACACTAGAACTACCGAACCGGTCAAAATGACTGGTTCATAATTTCTTATAGAAATTTTATAAATTTACAATAATGTAGTTCAACGGATTTTCCGTGATTTTTTGTAAAAAATATCTGCAAAGAATTGTTACCCTTATTACAGATATTTTTTCAAATACCGTTCATTTTGAGTTCTTTGGTATAAATAAGTCTACTTTAATCGGCGGTAGTTCTAGTGTTATTAAATCAGTGTTTCATAAATGAATGTTTCACTTGAAATTAAAAAAAAAATGGAGAAAATTTGATTGCTGCGTGAAGACAATAAACTTTCATTTATGTGAAACTTATTTAACGTTATAGACGGTGCATTCAATTGCCCGAGTAAAGACGGACAGTACGAGGATCCAAAGCAGTGCGACAAATATTATGATTGTATCGATGGTATTTCCACGGAAAAACTTTGTCCAGATGGACTTGTTTTCGATCCCCTCAATCGTAAAGTCAATAAATGCGATCACGTATTCAACGTTGATTGTGGAGATCGTCTTGAATTACGTAAGCTTCTCATAACTTTAACGCTCTATATTTCCAAAAAGGAGGACTACTTTTAAAATTATTACAAAAAATTAAATACAAGTATCTCCTTTGCTAACATTAAATAAATTTTATTCCTTAGGCGTTTCATTATTTTTTCATATTTTTAGATTAAAACTGTTTTTAAGACCACTTAAAGTTGTTACGATAAACTACATTAAAGTATTCGTTGAAAATCAATAAATAAACTTCAGTCCTTGATAATTTTATTATTTTTCATATTTTTACGATAAATACTTGTATCGAATGTTGGAAACATACTCCTCGGAATAAAATTGAGAACTCCGAGTGCGACACGTTACACGTGTCATTGGCTTTTGCGGTTAATGTCCTTGACATACAGGATACGATAACGATAGCCAACGAAAGTGATTTTAATATTTATATTTTTGATGACAGAGCCACCTCAACCGACCAAAAAGTGTCCGCGAAGAAACGGTTTTTTCGCTCATCCAGACCCATCTGTCTGTAATATATTTTATAACTGCATCGATGGCGAGGCTATCGAAATTACGTGCACAACCGGATTGCATTTCGACGAATATAGCGGCACGTGTGTTTGGCCTGACAGCGCTGGTCGAGAAGTAAATGTTATGCTATATTTTACATACACAATTGCCATTTGTTTTTTCAGTTCTGCATTTGATAATATCGCGATTTGGTATTTACGTATAAACACTACTGTTTAATTTATGTATTCCTACATTCCTGTTTAGCCAACAATNAAGAAACGGTTTTTTCGCTCATCCAGACCCATCTGTCTGTAATATATTTTATAACTGCATCGATGGCGAGGCTATCGAAATTACGTGCACAACCGGATTGCATTTCGACGAATATAGCGGCACGTGTGTTTGGCCTGACAGCGCTGGTCGAGAAGTAAATGTTATGCTATATTTTACATACACAATTGCCATTTGTTTTTTCAGTTCTGCATTTGATAATATCGCGATTTGGTATTTACGTATAAACACTACTGTTTAATTTATGTATTCCTACATTCCTGTTTAGCCAACAATTGCAGAAGTTAACCCTCTATAGCCCAAATTTTGTCTGTTTATCGGAGAAAAAATTACGATTGATTAGAATTTTTCACTTTGATTTGAAAATGTTTTAACTAATAATTACACTACAGTAATACAGTAATCAAATTTAACAGTGCAGTGATAACTAAATAAAATTAATTTTTTTAAATATAGATACATCAGTTTCTAACTTTTAAGTCACACGGTCCTATAGAGGCTTAATGCCTTTCGAATAATAATTGATAAAAAAAAACACATTTTCCTAATAGCTTTCAAAATTCTCGCAATCGAATAAAAATAATTAATTACACGAGCAGTTTAAAAAGTAACTAATTATTCCTGATAATTATGACAACACGGAATCTCGTGATGCAAACAGCGAATGAAAGTTAATATATTTCGCAACATTGCATTCAGTGCCGGATTAAGACCTTTAGAGNTCAATAAATAAACTTCAGTCCTTGATAATTTTATTATTTTTCATATTTTTACGATAAATACTTGTATCGAATGTTGGAAACATACTCCTCGGAATAAAATTGAGAACTCCGAGTGCGACACGTTACACGTGTCATTGGCTTTTGCGGTTAATGTCCTTGACATACAGGATACGATAACGATAGCCAACGAAAGTGCTTTTAATATTTATATTTTTGATGACAGAGCCACCTCAACCGACCAAAAAGTGTCCGCGAAGAAACGGTTTTTTCGCTCATCCAGACCCATCTGTCTGTAATATATTTTATAACTGCATCGATGGCGAGGCTATCGAAATTACGTGCACAACCGGATTGCATTTCGACGAATATAGCGGCACGTGTGTTTGGCCTGACAGCGCTGGTCGAGAAGTAAATGTTATGCTATATTTTACATACACAATTGCCATTTGTTTTTTCAGTTCTGCATTTGATAATATCGCGATTTGGTATTTACGTATAAACACTACTGTTTAATTTATGTATTCCTACATTCCTGTTTAGCCAACAATTGCAGAAGTTAACCCTCTATAGCCCAAATTTTGTCTGTTTATCGGAGAAAAAATTACGATTGATTAGAATTTTTCACTTTGATTTGAAAATGTTTTAACTAATAATTACACTACAGTAATACAGTAATCAAATTTAACAGTGCAGTGATAACTAAATAAAATTAATTTTTTTAAATATAGATACATCAGTTTCTAACTTTTAAGTCACACGGTCCTATAGAGGCTTAATGCCTTTCGAATAATAATTGATAAAAAAAAACACATTTTCCTAATAGCTTTCAAAATTCTCGCAATCGAATAAAAATAATTAATTACACGAGCAGTTTAAAAAGTAACTAATTATTCCTGATAATTATGACAACACGGAATCTCGTGATGCAAACAGCGAATGAAAGTTAATATATTTCGCAACATTGCATTCAGTGCCGGATTAAGACCTTTAGAGACCCTAAGCATTTAAAAGATTTGGACTCTCCTTTATATAAGTGTTGCTGCTGTATAAAAGATTTAAAAATTCAGAAAATTTCCGTGGTGTCCCTTCTTTCACTGTTATACTAACCACATGCTTATTTTTCTTATTAATTAATCCAACATCGATTGCATTATATGTATTAAATTTTACTTCTCCAGGGATGTGGAGTAGTAGACAAGAAGTTGAAAGACGGCTTTGAATGTCCGAAAGAAAGTCAAGTCGATACCAGAGGAATGGTTGTCGATCATCCTAAATTTGCCCATCCGGATGACTGTCAAAAGTTTTATGTCTGCTTGAACGGTGTAACACCACGCGAACAAGGTTGTAGCGACGGTACTGTTTATAACGAGGAACAACAGAGATGCGATGCGCCTGAAAATGTCCCTGGCTGGTACGTAAAAATTAACAAACATGTGTTTATAAATAAATCAATTTTTTAACGCATTTGTCAAATACCAAAATCGATTAGGAATTGAATAATATTAAAAAAAAAATTTTTTTAATTAGGCGCTCTAACGGTAGATTAAAAATAAAATTAACATTAGAACTACCGGCGATTAAAGTAGACTTATTTATGCCAAAGAAATCAAAATCAAAGGTATTTGAAAAAATATCTGTAATAAGGGTAACAATTCTTTGCACATATTTTTTACAAAAAATCACGAAAAATCCCCAAGAATATATCATGTAAAAAAAAATGTAAATTATAATATTATAATTGTAATGTAATTGTATTTGTATTTAATTAATATTATAATTTTAATGTAATTGTAAATGTAAATTTATAAAATTTTTATAAGAAATTACGAACTTACGGAACTTTTGGTTCGCTAGTTCTAGTATTAAAGATGGTAATCGAAATGTTAAAAATTCATGCTTTGGAATTTTATGAATTTAACTTAGGTAACGCGGCAAGAAATGTAGCAGAACGCATTTGTAGTGTAAATTTATTATTGTAAATTTATAAAATTTCTATAAGAAATTATGAACTAGTTATTTTGATTAGTTCGATAGTTCTAGCGTTAATTAAGGAATTTTGTTTTATTTTTTACAGTGAGGATTGGTATAAAGATGATGACAAGAAACCATGAAAAATTTTCTAAATTTATATGTCCCGCATCGGGATCTCGATATCATCTTAAAATCATGTCATCCTCGTCTAGTGTGTAATCATGTGTGTGTTTAGACATTTGAATGTTCATAAATAATAAATTCTATTTTATCTTATTCATGTTAAGCTTTGGTATTTTATTTTTACTCCTATCCCGACTTTAATATCGTTTAGAATATTCATAAATTAAGGCAACCAATTATTTTAACGTCAATGCGTATCATTATTAAACATTTATCGTGAAAAATATTAGAGGCAAATGTATCTGCACATATTTCATTTCTTCATCCAGATATATAACTGCGAAAATATGTATGAAATGTCTTTGAGTTTTCTTTCGTAACCAACCAAGCGTATCGACGCGACGGTAACTTTCTCCTGGATACTATTATTTTTTGTTCTTGAAATCACCGACAGACGACTTTCGTGTTAATGTACTTTTTATAGACATTTGTGATAACAGTTTGTTTTATATTCATAATACCCTGCGAGCTTTTCATTCGCAATTACAATTGAAGATAGAATACGCATCGTACACGCTATGAGACGAGATATCTCGCTTTCAGGTTTCTTCGACTCGATCGACGATTTAAGGAACTAAAAATAGACTTTCTTGTTACGTTACCAGGGTAGTTACGAAGTCTTGCGTATTCCCTTCACAAATGGTTAGCGAAAAAGAATGATTATTCAAAGGATTATTCAAACTTGTAAAATAAGTAATTAAAATTTTTAAAAATCTAAAAAGTGTAAAAGATGTATAAAAAATATATAGTAATATTTAAGAACACTTTATGCGAATATCTGCTACGAAATGCGAATTAAAAAAGTGAATATATGCATCGTATAAAGTGTTTCTAGAGCGCTCAAAAATGTGCGGGCCCTGGGAGCGCGTTGCGCGAGCAGAGCGGCGTACGAAATGTGTTAAAACTGGAAGTCAACAAAGAGAAAATTCGGTACATTTTACATAATGGACCATAGAACAGTTTTAAATCATTTCACGTAAAAATAATGGATTTCTTTTTCCCCAACCTAATATGACGTAACTTTTTAAGCGATACTTTAAAATTTAAGTCAACCCTTACTGTATCACCAGTAGAAGAGACCGAGGTCGAAAGTAACATTGTAAATAAATTCAAAACCATTGGTAGCATTGTTACAAATTTTGAATATATAATGCAAAATCATAATTGAAAAACACACATTCATGTCCTCGCAATGTAGATATGTGATTAATACACACTACCGCTGATAAGTATCCGGACGCTGATAAATTTGTCAACTTGATAAATTTCTAGCGATAGTATATAAATATTACTAAAGCATGTAAATTAATGACAATTTAATGGCTGAGAGTAATATTTACTACTTTTTCGAGGAATACATATGTAAATTGAAATTATCCATTAATAAAAATTTGTCAATAGTGTAATAAAATTAAATACACGGTTCGTAAAAGGACAATGCCTGAATTAACCATGGTAGAAGAACATCATTATTTAATCCATAGCTTAGAAATTAAATAACCCAAATATAGAAAATCTTTCAAATAACAAAACAGTTCCGTAAGGTTTGCGACTTATAGACTTTAGTGTCATTTTTATTCACAATATTCAATTTTATCCTGTTATAATAGATATTTTATAGTTGTAACAATAGCAAATAAATAAAATTATGAATTACATTCTGCCAAAAATAAGCAAGTTTTCGGATACTTTTGAGCGGTAGTGTATACGTATAAGATAAAATTCCAAGTACTATTTTACCGTATCTTGTAATATTTATTATTATATTATCTGCAAAAATGATAAATCAACAAAATTTTGATATTGCTCTGTCAAGTGTTGATTTTGTTATGTCCTGCAGTGTTAAATTTCATGAAACAACAAATTCAAAGGAAACAAATTAATGGGTGAATATTGCCTTCAAGATCTATTTTTACGATTGTACGTATGCATAATAAAACATCCTAAAAAAATTCTATTCGTTGAAATTGATTGAAATTTAATATAATGTTAAAATACATCAATATTATAATTCAGAAATATATTATTATTATTACAATTATTATTCATAGCGTTAATACATTCACGAAGAAAATTTTTGAACGGAACGATTATTCATCGCCCATATTCATCGCATTCATCATTTTGTCGTCTTGAGCGGTAATGTATATTGAATAAAATGACAATTTCGAGGCGTTAAAGTAACTTTTTCTTGGTGGCTTAAAATTGTAATATAAATATTTCTCGTGCAAGTAACTACTGTTTCTTCACTTTAATCCTTAATTTGATCATTTTGAACGTAATACTGATCGCTACTTAGCACTTTCAAGGGTCTCGTTAGTGAAAACTTGTAATCTAAATTCCAAAGTACCGTTGGAGACAATTGCATCACCAATCGGGATCGAAACTAGTGTTAGAATGGTACAATAATTTACACTCAAAATCGAACGCTCTTTAAAATAGAATAACATTTTTTAAATTGGACCAAATAATCTGAGTTTTCTCCTGTAGTTAGAAGAATTAGTTTACTTGATGATACGTAAAAAAATTTTGAAAAAATCGCAAAGAAAATAGTAAAGGTCCCTTTTTACAATTTTTTGTATCCGAGTCCGTAATAAAAAATTAAAAAAAAGTATGTTTTACAAATATATATCAAATATACTCATGCTGAAAATTTTATCGAAATATCAACGTTATCCGATTCCAGTGAAATTTTCAGCATGTATATTTAATTTATATGTATTCAGCTCGTCTTTGTATAAACTGTTACAATTTAGTTTAATCAATATTTTGATTTAAAAAAGATATTCTGTTGATATCGTCCCAATGCCGTGTTACAATCGTATTCTACGTTTTTACTTAATTTTTTGATTAATAACTTAATTATTACTTGGCATAAAAAGAAGTTACTACGGTTCAATAATGTCAGATAGCTACGTAAGATTCTGATATAAAAATTTTTGTTCTAAATCTAATAGTTTCTACGCAATTGAAGTCCAAAGTTAAATTGTTACTTTTGACCTCGGCTCTCCTAAGTTTAATTGTACATTAAACGCGAAACAAAAAGTTATTGTAACACGCAGTAATAAAAAACATTGAGTCTCGTTCTAATTTCAAAGTTAAAAAAACCTTGAATGAAAATTTGAACGACGAATAACAAATACCAAGAGTATCCTTCTTTTTAACCGATTCAAGGCTATATAACAAAATTTAATTCTCAGCAGCATTATTTTTTAACCCTCTATGGGTCGGTGTGACTTAAAAGCTACAAACTGATGTATCTATATTTGAAAAAATTAATTTTCTTTAGTTATCACTGCACTATTAACCTTTTGCACTCGACGTTTAGAATCGACGATTCTATATTTTCATCATTTCAAACACTTCTTTTATCTGAAAATAAAAGTAAATTAACCAAATAAATAAGAAATCGTAAACATTTATAATTTTCGTTTTTTCTTTCCAAAAGAATACTTTAAGTTTTCGCAATAGCCCTTTGAAACTTAAAAAAGTCTTCGAGAGCAAAGAGTTAAATTTGATTACTGTATTATTGCAGTGACACCACGATCTATCTACGGTAATTATTAGTTAAAACATTTTCAAATCAAAGTGAAAAACTGTAATCAATCGTAATTTTTTCTCCAATAAGCAGACAAAATTCGGGCTACAGAGGGTTAAATTCATAGCAAAATTTAGAAATAAAAAAATTTAAGTAATAATTTTGCAGACTTAATATTATATTAACTGATTAAGGTAAAAGTGTCTTTATTCTTATGTATGTGAACCTTAATATCATTGTTGTCACAGAATTTGCTAATGATTTTGAGAGACTTAATATTTAAACACGTTAAAACGTTGCTAATAAAATAGGGAGGGAATGGGTCATATGTTATTCATTGTGCATTAGCGGCCTCATTTACTTCTGCGTCTCTTTTATGAAGTCCACGTACGTATAATGCTGCGCAATCGGTTATGAAGGTAGCAAACATTACTTTTGTTGGTTATACAGTTTGTAAAATAAAAAATTTCGTTTCGAGTTACGAAATTTTTATATTTAGTTGTTGGTCACTTATAAGAAGTGATTTATTTAAAAACTGGTCTATTAATATTAAAAACAATATTTTTTAATATTCTTGATCGATACTAATTTATTTTAAAAAATATACACGATGCCCCAGTAATCGTAGTAGAATTAGGAAAATTTTTCACATTTTATGTAAATAAAATATATCATTGAAAATATATATTTTTCGAAGTGAAAAAATAAGTTGAAAAATAGAAAAAAATTTTTTTACATGGAGCTTTGTTTTTAAGAAAACCGTCTCTGAAAATTCATTAAATATAGTATATTTAAACGTCTTGATGAATTTTATCACACATAATGTGTTTTAACAATTTGTAAGTTAATTGAACGAATTATGTATAAAATGTACATTTTGTCTCAGTGTGTACATTCAATTATTACAAATTATAAATAATCAAATAATCAATTATAATAAAGATGAATAATGTATGGGAAATTGGTTACATAGGGTAATTTTGAGTGACATGACTCGATCTCCTGTAGGTTGTAAAATGTTCCCTTTTTCATCTGTTTTGATTTAGTATACTGAATATTATAAATACTATAAATATTAATATTAACATTATAAATTGACATGCATGTTTTTTTATTTATTATAGCAAATCTATTTTTTTAGTTTAGCTGTTAATTTTTACGATGTACTGATTTTTGCAAAAAAAAATGGGCCATCACTCTTTAACTTATTTTAGAGCAAGAATGAGCAATCTTTTTTTACAACGAGCCAGTTACAAATTTAAAAATGTTGTGCGGACCGCATGTAAGAAACTTATGATAATACAAACACTGAATGATGAACATGATCTCTTTATTAACAAAATAAACCTAGTATAAAAAATTACAGAAATAAAACACTTGGTTATTTTCACAAAATTCAAGGTTGTTTATTTAAACACGTTTATAGAAATACTATTTAAAAAACGGCCAAAGATATATGTGGAAGAAGATTATTTAACGAGGAATTTGGCATTGCTTCTTTGCCAAATCTTCGAAGGGCCGCACGAGAAAGTGTGGCGGGCCGCTGATCCCTACTCTAGAGCAAGTGTGTCCAATCCGCGCACTGCGGGCCCCATACGGCCCATAAACCTTATTTATGCGTCTCGCAGCGTATAACCAAAATTAGAATAATAGAATAAGAATTTTATTAATTGAATAATTTTAACCATGAGTAATCATACCCTTTTTTAATTTAGTATTATCACTACCTGTATCAAACCAGATATTGATAAACTGGTATCTAAAAATCAAGCTCAGTGTTCTGGTTAAAAATTTCTATATTTTTTTTTTAATTATATACATATATTTTTCTAATTAATTAATTTTTTCACTCAAACAGTTGTTTCGAAATGCTCATACATAATAATAAAAAATTATATAACAATATATAGCAACAAATCCTCATACATAATAATAAAAAATTATATAACAATACATAACAACAAATCCTCATACATAATAATAAAAAATTATATAACAGTACATAATAATAAATCCTCATACAATAATAATAAAAAAAATATTTAAACTAGGTGCGATTCTCAACAACTGTTCTAGAGCCAATTACAATTGATCACAAAAGTATTCGACCACCTTAGGTATCAATATTACTTCTTTAAAATATAATTTCTTTTTTCCACTATATGTTCTGATTTATTTAAAAAGCGTTATACATTATTACAGAGTAAACTTATATGTTTTCTAAAAACAGATTTCCATTTAGCTTTTATTTTCAAACCTGTAATTCTACACAAAACTCGTTTACTATCTAAGTAGGAATACTTTTGTGACCAACTGTAAACGCACATGCAAGTGCTTAACACTAAAACTATCGATGATTAAAGTAGACCTATTTGTAGCCCAAGAAATAAAAATGATAGATGTTCTAAATAATACATAACGTAAGGAAAACAAATCTTTATCTATGTTTTTTTACAGAAAATCGTGAAAAATCCTCCAAATTGCATCACTGTAAATTTAGAGAATTTCTCCTAGAAATTACAAGCCGGTCATTTTGACCGCTTTGGTAGTTTTAGTGTTAACGAATTTTCAAACACGATTTTCTCGAAAACCAAGCCTCTAACGAAAAAACTTTGTTCCATATTTTCGACTTACTTTTTCAGATAAAATCACTTCGTTTTCGATTGAACCATGATTTTTAGAATATCCAGTATATTTCCATTAGTTTATGTTATTAGTATGTATTAGGTTGTCCCAAAAGTTTCTTTCGTTTTATTAATAAGCAATGGATGCATAATATTTTTATATTTTACAGTATATTATTATTTTATACAGGATTCATTTTGTTCTATTTTTTCCATTCAATGTCTCGATTACCAAATTAGGATAAATGTTTAGTTAAACATTGCTAGACGAAACCATTGCGTGAAGATAACGAAAGAAACTTTCGGGACAACCTAATATTATATAGTTATACATACTTGTTTCACAGATGTTTATACAATTTTAACCAATATCGAATCAGTTTCAGTGCGAACTGTTAGAAGTTATAGATAGTATAGTTTGGTATTTCTGTAACTTGTCAAGTGTAAGATATACTTGTAATAATCGTAAACAGAGGATACAGATGAGTATGACCAATCTAAACTTTCCAAACTGTCTCCTGATTGCACTGTGTTTGTATAATTGCACAGCATTCATTTATACGCGATTCAATCTAAGCTCGAAATTTCTTGCGTGTAACCAAGATCAGTTGAATCTGGCTTGATTGTAAGAGTATACCTTAAAGTGTCGGGTGTGGAGGAAGGGAATCAGAAACTCTCCGTTCTGCTAGGGTTGAAGTCTAATTGTAATCCAATTATTCGCAAGAAATTCGTCAATAAATGACCAATTCTTGAATGATTATAAAAATAATTACTTACATAATTGTACTTGGTTCGATATTACCGTTTCGGTTTATCAGTTTTTAATATTAATTTTAACATAAAGTGTACATCTGTTTATATTTTATTGTAAAATAAACAATGCAATTGGAAGTTTACGAAATTCAAAAAGTAAATCGTAACAATATTAACATATTTATGATTATTAAATAAATTCAGAATATATAATTTTTAAAATTGTTCATCTTGTTAGGATAACGGACTGACACAAGTTTATGATACGGACACGCCAGCTGCTATTTTTGAGGACTTGTTAATTTTTCCGTTTTTTGCATGCTAGTAATTTAATAACCAGGAGAACCGTCGAAACCTTAGTTACTACCCGAACCTTCGGCCTCTCCGCTCAATAGCAATTGACGTATCATAATCTTTACCCCTCGGACTACGGACTCGACGAACACATGGCCGCCAGCTTTGACTTTACTCGATTTACCGAAATATTTCCACCACCCAGGAACTGATTTTAGAAAACGCCTCAACTACAGAAACGCACACAGATTGGACAAGACAATTTTCCCGCTACAAAAATTAGCTTCAAGGACACACCTCTGACGGACAGAATTTCGATATAAGAACACATATACATTCGGACAGATTACTTTCGGACAGATACATTCGTTAAGGACTCATTCGTTCATTAATCACCATACTACTTTCATTCTCATTCTTGGACATTGGACAGTGATATCTGCTAAACTGTGTTGTACACCTAAATATATTTAAATAAAGTATTGTTATTGTTTGGCAATTGTTTATTGCTACATATACGGCTCCACGAACTTTGTGGGAGCTAAACACATCTTATTGATTAATATTACTTGTTGAAGGTGATGCTGTGTTTTCAGATGTACAATTTTTAGAAGTGCGTTTTCATAATATTTATTAACACGTTAAGCGCCACGTCGGTCTTTGAGGACCGACGCTGAAATTTTGGTTTAGGCGTCGTTGGTTTCTGAGGACTGACAGTATCAATTTCAAGAAATAATATCTTATAATTCATTAACGGGTTTTAGTAAATCACATTAAACAGAGATACGGCTTTCTTTTGCAGGCCTTTATAATTTTCTTCTTAAATTCTTAACTATTTTGCGATTAAATGTTTTTTAATTAGTATCACAGCACACAGCCTAACGGAAAGTCGACCGAAATCGGCGTGGCGTTTAACGTGTTAATTAAGTATAATTACATTAACTAATCGGAAGCTATTGTTTGGACAACCGAATAATTAAATTTATATAAAATAAGATAGAGTTAGGATTAAGCAAGCAATTTCAGTGCAATGTTAAATATTTTCATTGTTTGATATTTAATAAAAATACTATTTCGTGAAACATACAAGGCGTTCGATTACAGAAAAGAGATAAAGGAATGAATCTAAATGAAAAAATAAGACATTCTTTGTTCATATCGTTTTTAGTTATACATAGTCAAAGAATCGATCAATAAGTGTCAGAGAATAGATCCACGTAAGACAGGTTAGCATATAAGATTACAGTCGTTTTAAAAATTATTAGGTGTCGTTATTGACGAGTTGTAAGTGACAAATAGTCGTTGAAACTGAATAATATTGTATGCGGTTTGTGCGAATTTGCTTAAGACAAGATTCACTTACAAGATCGAGAATAATTCTTAAAATAGGATTGTGTTTTAATCGAGGTAAATTCAAGGTTGTTTATTTAAAAAAACGTGTCACGAGGGAAGAGAGTAGCGAGGAGAGCAGTGCATTGATTGATAGTAATATTTGATCTTAAGTAAATTTTTTATTAATAAACCAAGTAATCCCACGTGCCAGTGTTCGATCATTCCTGATAAACCTTCCGAAAAAGTGTTAGTGGCTTCCGCTTCCGTTTTCTCTCCCTTTCTCTCTCTTTTACCCTTACAAAATATATTTTTATTTGCCTTATATTAGTTATACATTATTCTAATAAATGTGACAGTAGATAAGTGATATCGTATTAACATTTTACATTTAACTTAATCCTCTATAGTCCGAATTTTGTTTGTTTATCAGAGAAAAGAACTACGATTGATTAGAGTTTTTCACTTTGATTGCAAAATTTTTAAAGTAACAATTGCTATATATCGCTACAGTAATATAGTAAGAAAATTTAATAGTACAGTGATAACTAAATGAAATAAATTTTTCTAAATGTTAATACATGAGTATGTAACTCTGAAGTCACATGGTGCCATAGAGGGTTAAATTGATGAAACTTGAAATCTTATCATTATGTATCACTATAGCGTTAAGATTTGCTGTGATTACACAAACTAATAACAATTTTCTTAATATTTGTTGATTAAACGATGCTGAAATAATCGAGTGTTTAGTTGAATGGTATTTCAGTAATCGGGCTTGGATCGCACTGTAAAGAACACTGCACACAGACGTGTGGACATAAGCATACGTTAACTTGTAAAAGGACATTCGCACCACCTATTAGGATAACATTCAAGAGACTAGGAGAAGTTGGCCGAATAGCCAGAGTGCAATATTAGGAACACTTTGAAAGGTAAAGTTAGACCAATAACAGAACTAGCGAAACTCCAGAAGGTCAATAGAATATGCAAATTAGCTTTCAAATGGTCGGACAAAGGTTTCCTTTGGTTTTCATTACTCCGCACGGCAGTGTAAAATAGTTGTCCGATCGTTCAAAAGTTCAAATTTCAATCGTGTCCTATTACTTTACTCTCCATTTCTTTGGATTCTTAAATCGTTCAGGATCCGCAATTAGAACATTATTTACCTATGAAAGTTATTTAAATGGGGTAATATTTATAGAAAAATTTGCAGTCTTTGCTATCTTCACAGGTATTATACAGTGGTTGATGGTTCTTTTTCTCGTAAACGGTCATGTTAACATTGAATTACTTTGCGCGTAATGGATTTTGTTCGTTAAGGTACATATTTTGGTTTTTTAATAAGAAGATTAACACTAGATTTACGGAACCCGTCAATTTGATGCAGTTCAGATTTCGTGCTTCAAGTTTAACAATCATGTGTGCCAGAAATGTGAACTCAAAATGAAATCTATATAGAAAAATGTACTAACTAAATCTGTGCTTATAGAAATCTATTAATTTGAAGTAAACTGAACTAATGAAATTACAAAAAATTTGTATTACAATGTACCCATCATTTTGACCCAATCGATGCCCGCAAACCTAGTGTTAAAAGAACTTGATGGCACTCTTATTTTACTTGGAACTTTAAGTATGTAAGTATTTAAATATATACAAGTCACGGAAGGTAGTTTATTTATAATTATTATTTTGTTTCGTGCAAACTTACATACTTGGTAAACTATTGTGCAGTAGTATAGCACACTTATGATTTGATGTTTCTGATATTATATGTTACATCAGTTAAACCAAACTAGTTTCACTACTTCTGGTACAATAAAATGTACCGTATATATTTATTAAATATGTATTTGCAGAATACATTTCTGTATTTACTTGTTTACTTTGATTACTTACAAGGAACGTTATGGAGTTGACACACGCCGATTTTGATGAAATTTTGATACGATACAGATCTCGAAAAAATATTAGACACGTATTTTTTTATTATCGGTCATCGTTCACTTTGAAGGGATGATTAGGAGTAATAAGCCTTCAAAGTAGGGTGTAAAAGTTCTTAAACGAATCAATTTTTTAAAAAGTTTTTACAGGGCTGGATTCGGTGTTAAAAAATAAACAAACCGTACATTTAAACTTTCTTTCTATCCCCAATAGTTTTCAAGATTTACTGTCAAATAGGTTTTTCACCCCTTACTTTCAGGGCTGATATCATCCCTTCAAAGTGAACGATGGCTGATATAAAAGAATACTTGTCTGATATTTTTCCGAGATTTATATCATATTAAAATTTCGTAAAAATCGGTGTGTCGACTCCGTAACATTCTTTGTTAGTAGATTCATTGCAATATTTTATTTCAGACAGCTAATACTGAATATGTATTTACCTATTTCATAAATTGAAAAAAATTATTATCATATTTTTAAATATGATATAATGGTTGTTCAGACAAATTAACGAGTTCAATAAAATGATTTCTTATTTATTTAAAGAAATGATGTAGTAGCTATAGTGGGAAATTTTTTAAGAGGAAGATCTTGTACGATTAAAATAACATGATATTTTTAAGATTTAAGGTTTCGCACTTTTTTCGAGTTATTATATTGGAATAATATTTACAACAGAAATCTACCGTCTCTGCTGTTTTCAATAGTATTATTCAGTAGTTGGTGCTTCTTTTTCTTGTAAACGGTCATGTTAATATTCAATTACTTTGCATGTGTTGGATTTTATCCATTTAGGTGCATATTTTAGTTTTTTAATAAGAAGATTAAAAGAACTTTTTGGTATTTTAGTGTAGACGCATTAAAAGGTAGTCAATTTTAGACTGAATGCATTTTGGATTTTTAGTGTTAATACGCAACAAACAATAAATCTAAAAAATTTATCGCGTTATTCGAATTCGTACTAGTGGAATACAAGAAGTGCAAGACTTGGTTTTAATTTAAAGAAAATATAGAATAATAATTTTTAAGCATCACTTTTCATACGTATTTTATTAAATTGTAATGGCAGCAAAGTGTTTATTATTTTTTAAATATTTTAGTAGTGCTGGTTGCACTCTACTGTGTTTCTTCATAACTTCGTATATGTGGTGATAAATTTGCAGTACTTTGCCTAAGTTTCAGTTAATTTGCATACTTCGATACATATTTGGTTCGAACCTCGCATTAAATGAATTTTTGATCGCATCAAATCCGATCCATCGAATATCGCATTAATTCAAACTCGCATTAATCGAGGCCTGCCTTTATTAGTCTGTTTCGTGTAAAAATCAGATTTTACTTCTAAATTACCTCAGAAAGTATTTGTGAAATTATGTTAACTTTTTAGAATTTTAATCTAGGAAAGTTAAACTCTTCTAATATTTTTTAAATCAATAAATTATTTTCGTAATATAGAAAATTAATCTTTTATCTTTAAATTAATTGAATTTACATATATCTCTGCGAAAAATATTAATTTATATACATTCAATAACTGCGGATACTTATACATTAGTTCTAGATAATAAAATAACACGTATAAAATAATTTAAACTTATTAACGAATCAACTGTCAAAAATAATTCATCCACTAATATATGTAAAAAACTTCGAAGTCAAAATACATTAAAAAATTTAACCATTATCATAATTGAATTATTTCAATTAACATTATTGTAACTAAAATAACTTATTATCGAAGTTAAACAAAGAAAGTAGTTTGCCAAGATCGTAATATAATAATAATAAAATAATAATACAAAAGAACGATGAATTATTTCTTCTTGAAATAACTGATTTAAAAGTAGCTGTTGTTCGTTGTTAACTTTTTTGCAGAAGAATGGAAAGCAGGTTCGGTAATTATGCAGTAAGTAAAACAATCCAACCTATCTCTTTCGAGAACCTCGACTGAAAGTACACCAAAGCTCTTAAAGCATTCTATTCGAAAGTTGATTCTCTTCCCTAGTTTGGTATCAAGGATTCTCTTACGCTAGTTCGGAGCTTTCGCCGGAGCTTGCGGTAAGTCTCCGGCCCATTTTTTAGAATTAGAAGGAAACGGAAGCCGAACCGATCGGTAATCGATATCCGCGGAGTGCAAGAGCTCGTAAACTGGCCAAACAACGATACGTACGAGACGATTGGTTTAACAGTAGTGGGTGAACTTACAGGTGTGCGATTGCTAGAACAGGTGAGCGATTGGCTCGATTTTTCAGGTTCTTCGTGAACCTCTCTTTTCCTTCGTCAATTTTCTTTTTCCCCTTTACGGGATAGAGTACCCGAGTGGTCACTAATCTGGACCATTCTTGCACGCTTTCTATCGTACATTTAAATTTTTAGAGCACCAGTTCAATAGGTTCGTTACATTTTTAACGAAACTAGTTTCTCTCGTGCTTTGTTATGTTAATGCAGTTATGGAGACGTTCTCAAAATTGAACTCATTTTAAAAACGGCGTAGGTACAGATTGTCCTGTTGCTCTTTTAGCTTACTAATATCTGCGGAGCCACTTTTACTCTCATAAATTGCGGTATCGCAGTACAGGAACGATCGCGCTATGATAATCGAGCGTTTAAGCGTTATGCTATTTAAGCAAAGGACAATAAAGCGTTGAGTGTTCCAGGTGTTATTTGCACTGCAACAGCTGCAATTACTTTTATGTACGAATTACGGAACAATAGTATCAGGCATTCCTACCTGCAAAATTGTAGGTAGCAGTATACCCACGTCCCCAAACAATGTTTACAGTTGATGCTGATTATCTCGTTAGAGTGATCCTAGTGGCGTTTAAAGCAAATTTTCAGTCTTATTGTCCAATTTAAACACAATTTTTAAATATTAGATTCGTGCATATGAAACGTCAGATTTTTTTTTTTTAGTAAATAATAGTAATCTCGTGTCAGTTTTTAACCTTACCAATTTAGAAAATACGACGCGATGGAATGATTAATATTCATTCTTAGAGCGAGTTCTTTCGATGTTTGAACGCGAATTATTTTCCATCTGTGCTTTCAATACATCGTTATCCACTGACGCTTCGGGTCTACCACGTTACTCATTTTGTAGAGAAATTTGTAGACCGGAATTTTGTGAATTAACGCTGAATTTTTCTCTTGTTCACAATATTCTGTCTAAACGCTCTGTTTGTGTTCCGAGTGATTTTTATAGCATTATTGTCAAGTTACTGTTCGTATAAGAAAATTGTACGAATATCAACAAAATTTGTACTTGGAATAAATGATTAAAAGGTGGCTAAAATGCACAATTTAGGAAAAAGTGTTTCGAACATAATATGACTCTGATAATAGATAACCGAACTGTATAAAAAATTGTCTCATAAACAATCATACGGTGGAAACAGAAATACAAATATTTATATGTAATCAAAATCCGGCATTTCATATGCACTAATCTAATATTATGTATCGGAGAAAGTTGGTGCGGTTTTTTGTCAGAGATTAACTCAAATTTAATTTCTTGTAGTATTTTGCAGAAATTATTTAATAATGAGGGTATTGTTAGAAGATTTTGTCCATTTAGTTGGTGTACACTATTTCAATTCTTCATTTGTGTCAATGTTCCGTTATCTATCCAAAGTTAACGCTAGAACTTCCATCGATTAAATTAGATTTATTTGTAGAAAAAAAATCAAGATGAGTAATTGAAAAAATTCTTATAATAAGGGTAATAATTCCTTGTGCATATTTTTTCCAAACAATTACAGAAAATCCCCTAAAATGCGCAACTGTAAGTTTATAAAATTTCTATGAAAAATTACGAACCAGTCATTTTGACTGATACGGTAGTTCTAGTGTTAAAGATGGGAAGCGAAATGTTGAAAATTCATGCTTTCGTATTTTGTGAATTTAACTTTGGGAACGCGACAAGAAATGTAGCAGAACGCATTTGTAGTGTTTGTAGAGACCTTTCTGTTATTAAAAAGAGAGCATAACAAACTAGTTTGAGTTTATTCTAAGTTTGTAAAAATTCAAAACGGTAACGAGATCAAAACAGTAGTTAATTTATTTTTCGCAATCAGAACTCGAGATTTTTATACCAATGGAATGTATAAGTTTAAAAAACTTTTGAGAAGAGTTACAGAAATTAGTAACGATTACTTCATTAAATAAAATTACGTTTCAGAAAAGTTCGAACTCCGTGAATTCTGTATCATAAATCCGCATCAACTTTTTCCGACACCTAATAGCATGGAAACAATTGATTTTGCTTGTCCCTGTTTAACGGTAACATACTGTTAAAATTGACTAATTGTAAGCCTATTTTTTTTTTAAATAAGATTTTAGTTTCCAGCAAATCCCAACTCTATCATCTGCTAGGAATAAAATTGTTTAAGCCCTATTTATAAACTATATCTTAAATGACTATTATGACTTAAATATAAACTATTGATCTTAATCAAACCATTTAAAATTTTATCTATATAAAATAAAAATATTTTTAGAAATAAAGCGTAGAATGGAAGCAATTACTTTATAAGTATTTTACATTAGATTAATAATCAAATTAATAAGATTAATAAAATCAATAAGATTAATTAGATCAATAAAAATTCGTACTGGAAAAAAGTGATATATTTTGCAATAGTCTTGAGTTATTATCGTCTGATTCATTCTAATAAATTTAATTAAAAATTTTGATTTATTAAAATTAAGAAGTATTGTTTCAGTTAATTTTACCAACAAGCCAACGATAATACAATTTCGTAACCAAGGAAGAAACAATAAAGGCGGTAATAGAAATTATATGTTAGTTATAACAGTGTCGTCATTGAAGTTTTAATTGTACTATGTGAACCGTGTACATGAAGGGTACACAGCATGATGCGTTAATATTCTAATCGTTACAATTAGTTATGTGCATATAATTTTCAACTAATAGCGTTAGATAATTACATGTTACGCATACATGCATAATTTACATCGTCGGTTATGAATTTTGCGCGACAGTATCTTTAAGCGTACCACCAGTTAGTGAGTAATTCACAAATCATGCTTTCCTTCTTTCTCTTTCTCTCTGTCTCAATTGTTTCCAGTGAACAAAAATTGTATTTTAGTTGCCCGTAGATTTATTTGTAAGCTTAAGCTGATGCTTCCAAGTGATCTCATAACTTACAACTATTACTTTCAGTTCGACCGTGTCAGTGAATTTTCGGTGGAGCAGATTTTCCTGCAAAAGCGAGCGTAATCTAAAGTTTATGGCATCAGCATTGTAGTAAATTTACCCAAGTTATGCGCATTTTTACGATGTTAGACGCTCAGGGAATCGGGTGTTGCTTGAATAGATTCGAGGAGGATAGTTTATTTGAACAGCTCGCGCAATTTTGGCTATTTACAGATTCTCAATGCTTCAAATATTCAGGTTCGATTGATTCCTCGAGCACTAGCCATTTCACTCTCGAACAGCGTGTAACACGTTTCCATTAATATACGTTTCAATACAAATGTTCTCACGTGCCGCTTCTTACCTTGCAAGTATTTTTTTTTTAGCCAGCCAAATTCTTTGTTTCGTTCAGCGATTTTATCGATTATACGTCACGCGTAACATTTAAACGATTGTTTTTTAACATTAAGAGAATTTTTTTTATTTTAATGCAAGTTGTCAAGATAGTTTTAAGTTGTGAAATTATTTTTTTCGTAAATTTTTTTTTTTCTTAACCCATTAACTGCCAAATTTTTTTTTTGATTTTAAGCTGGATAAGTTATATATATGCACAAAAAGTTGTGTAACAATATAATTATATTTAAGTTATGTTTTGTCTTGAAATTATTTGATATTTTTGAAAAAGTTCCAAATGATCAGTAAAATCATTTGAACAAAAAATAAAAGACCGAGTAACTAACAGATCGTTACTATAACCTCTAAATTATGTACATTTATGTACTGTATTTCATTATAATATACAAAAAGAAACCAGAAATATTAAGCTTCAAATATGAGAATTTCGTTCCGTTCAACTTACATATGAATTTCAATTTTGATGGCTTGTTGGAAAGAAACGAAGCACAAAATACACACTTTCTGTTACACATAATATTGACAGATATATAGAATATTCTATATACATATATAGAATGAAATTAAATTGTCAAGCGTACCAAATATATTTTTGGCGCCGAATAGTAAACGTAAAATTCCAAAATCCCCAAATACGGGTCGTGGCAGCTAATGGGTTAACACAAAATTAACATTGTAACGATCGAGTTCCTTATATGGATATTATATATTATATTTTTTAAATAAACGCTTTATTTTATTTTTATTTAGGTTAAAAAGAAAAAGTAGAAACGAAAATATGTTTTTGATTTGATGACTAATATTTGGAAAAAATTATAAGGTATTTTAAAAAATGCTTGAGCGGTACGAAAAACATAATCTTTCATTTTTTAGAGAATTTACTTTTTAAATCACTTATTCAATTTGTTAACCAATTTATAACTACTTTATTATAAATTAATACTCTTTTTTCGATTTTATAAAATAATTATCGCTACTGGTTAAATTATTTCTGTTCAGAATTTTCGTTAAAATATTGAAATTTGTATATGCTTCGTTTCTACAGATTTTCAGCTTATACACATTTTTTGTGTATTTAGTTACAGTGTAAATGTAGGTACAACTGTATAAATACAATTTTTGCGAACGTATTCTGTAGGAATGTCAGATTTGAACAGGTAAATTATTCAAGTTGATTGTGATTGTAAAATATAACAATGTCTTTAATATTAAACACTACTCTTACATTAACGATACGTTTCACGCTCCGTTCTCGCACCGTTTAGATTCTCTTTCAGATTCTCTTTTAGTTGCATTTTTCTACTGTAGTATCCATTTCATTCTGTACATATGCAACTATTATTTACGCGACATGTAAATGGATGTTATCGTATTAAAATGCTTATCAAGAGATTATTTTGTTCGTTAAAAATTAAATCAATGTTTTCTAATCGTTAGGATGTTTCTCTGCACAAATATTCGTGCTTTAGAATTAATTCCTGCTCTGTTCAGTTTCGTTGTAAATTTTTACCTTTATAAGTTCGCTTATTTGTTCGTAGGTACACGTAAACGTTGTCTCGAACTTGCAGTATTCGTAGGCGTTAACTCTCGTTGCGCTGTGCAATTTAGTGTTTCAGCGACGTATAATCGCGTTAAAAGTCGAGGACGAACTCGAGACGAGGCGGTAATCGGCCGTTCTATCCGATAACGAGTTCCGTCCAACTTCGCGACTGCGTGGCGACGAAGAAATGGAGAATGAAGGAGTGCCTAGAAACCGGAGAAAGGGACGAAATTGAGAGAATTCTTAATGAAAGGCGTAATGAGTAATTTTGTTTTGATATTCAGACCCTTTTGCATTGTTCGTAGTCGTTAGTCTCATTGTTTAGTTTATTCAGTCACAATAACTGATACGTTATATTAATACTTTTATTTTATTTGGAACTTTAAGTATGTAAGTATTTAAATACATACAGGTCATGGAAGGTAGTTTGTTATAATTATTAGTTTCTTACATGAAAACTTACGTATTTGGTAAATTATTGTGCGGTAGTATAGCTACTTCAAATGCTCGAACAAAGGTTTCCTTTGGTTTTCATTCCTCCGCACGCTAGTGTAAAATAGCTGTCTGACCGTTCAGAAGTTCAAATTTCAATCGTGTCCTATTACTTTACTCTCCATTTCTTTGGATTCTCAAATCGTTTAGGATCCTCAATTAGAATATTATTTACCTATGAAAGTTATTTAACACTAGAACTACCGAGGTGGTCAAAATGACTGGTTTGCAATTTCTCATATAAATTCTATAAATTTATAACGATGAATTTCTAAGAGTTAATCGTGATTTTCTGTAACAAATTTGAACAAACATTTATTTCCCTTGCATTTTATATTTTTTTCAAATAGTTATCATTTTTAATTCTTTGTTCGAAATAGATACACCTTAATCGTCGGTAGTTCTAGTGTTAAATGGGGTAATATTTACAGAGAAATTTGCAATCTTTGCTGTCTTCAAGAGTATTATTCAGTGGTTGATGCTTCTTTTTCTCGTAAACGGTCATGTTAACATTGAATTACTTTGTGCGTGATGGATTTTGTTCGTTAC
>SMSQ01012497.1:27806-45510 GCA_019453375.1 Ctenoplectra terminalis | reverse complement strand
TGTGTTGGTCAGCGTCTACTCGATATCACCTAACAGTTTTAGCATGGAACTTGCGATAGATGGCGATACAAAATTTGTAAAGCTACAGAGCTAAATTTTATTTGTCCAGCAAGTACAGGTAATAATTTAAAAAAAGAACAATATGTACTGACATTTTGAAATAGTATTTCTATATTTTTATAATAAAGACACTTTTTAAACATAGTCTCAACTGAAGAAAGTTTAAGAAAAAACGTTTGAAATATTCATACCCTTCAAAATAATAAACAGGTACATAAATATAATTGCAAAAATTCATAAGTACATGAATTAATTAGTATTTAATGTTAATTAGACAGATATTAGATATTAATATTTCTTAGATAGGCGATAATACGTGTATCTTTTTAAGATTCCAATTTTTGTTTGTTCTGTTGTTGTTTAAATTGCAATTAAAAAATCTTTAAATTTCAATAATTTTAACCTGCCATACGATAAACTATTGGATAAGTGAAATTAATAAATTTCATGTTGAAAAAGTGGGTATAGAAAAATTTTTGCATAGCTTCATACACGATTTTTTTCCCGTAAATGTAATTGCATAGTGTATTTGTATATTTTTCTTTTTTTTTCAATAGAACGCTGTAGAATATCTCTAAAGTAATCAAGTAACGGTACCGAATATGAGATTCCATTTATGTTTGATTAAACATGAGGTAATGGAAAGCGAAAAAGTTAAAAATTTTCGTCCTTCTGTACTCGTCATTTATTTGTACATACTTCATAAAAAGATTATTTTCATAAATACTTTTATTCAATCTGAAAATATAGGAAATTTAAAAGAGTGTAAAATCAACGATTTTAAAAAAGTGCTGCTACTATGAGTCCCTGCTTAAAATTAATATTACAAATTATAATTATAACGAAAATAAAAAAAATTACTTACTTTTTTGCCTTTTAAAAACAATTTGGATATATAAAGACAGCATTACTATTCCTTCAATATTCATGGGTCCTTTGCTAATCGTTTTTACGATAAAAATCATACGAACCTTATTCCAGTTTTTGTATTTTATCGATGGCGGTATCTAAGAAGTAAAAATTGTAACAAAGAACGTAGTAACAGTATGTACACAATACTTTGAAAATGAGTTTCCATTATAGTTTCATATTAGCAACATCCTGGTTTAAAAAAAAGAAGTTAAATTAATCCGAGAAAAATTTATTAATGTTGAATTTAAACTATAACAAAATTAGTTAACAATACTGTGAATCTCGAATCTAATAAAGAAGCTAATCAAATAATTTGTCTTTAACCCTCTATGGGACCGTGTGACTTAAAAGTTACAAACTGAGGTATCTATATTTTAAAAAATTAATTTTGTTTAGTTATCACTGCACTATTAAATTTTATTACTGTACTACTGTAACGACACAACGATCCATCTACAGTAATTATTAGTTAAAACATTTTCAAATCAAAGTGAAAAACTATAATTAATCGTAATTTTTTCTCCAATAAGCAGACAAAATTCGGGCTATAGAAGTTTAACATTATACGAAGCTTCTTTCTAAATGGCTACAAAAATTAACAACGAGAAAAAACAAACTTAATCGCGTCTTTCTTCGTCGATCCTTATTCTGGTTTCTGTGTTTGACTAATGGCGGTGTCTAAGAAGTAAAAATTGTAACAAAGAACGTGGTAACAGTGTGCAAACAATATTTCGCAAACGTATTTCCATTAGGAGACTCTGATACGAGTATTTCATATTAGAAACTGCATAGAATCTCATATTATAAACATCCTAGATTTTAAAAAAGAAGATAAATTAATCCGAGAACAGTTTATTAATGTTCCATTTAAACGATAATACAACTATTTGATAATACTAAAACTTAAATCTACTAAAGCAACAGATCAAATAATTGATCTTTAACATTATACGAAGCTTCATTGTAAACGCCAATAAAAATTCACAACGAGAAAAAAAGAACTTAATGGCGTCTTACTGAAAAAATTGTTTCCACGTGAACAGCAATCTTACACAGACGACGTTGTCATTTATTTTAATACTCTAATCATTGCTGCAGTATTGCAACACTTCCTTGTGGAAATACCATATGTCTCGTATTAGGTACACGTTTCATATTCGGTGCCTTTATTCCATATTTTTTAAAATATTACAATGCTTTTGTCATAAAATTATTAGATTAAGAACGATTTAAGTTAATTTTGGTATTTTTTCACTAGCCCACATACTAGAATCATCTCTTATCAATTTTATAGCATTGTGTAGTCATTAAAACTTAAGATGTGTTATTACTACGAACGCTGTTACTTTAAGCTTTGTTAAAATTTATTCCAATCTTCATAAGAAATTATATTCAATTGAAAATAATAAACATTAATTCTTTAATTATCCTATAGAAGAAATACGAGTTTGATTGGTTATAACGTAATAGAATCTCCTTTTCTTAACACATTGCGAACTTAACACATTCTTAACGCATGACGAGATATCTCGTGTTTTATATCTCGTAACCTATGAAGAATAAAAACGGTAAACGACATCGAATGAAAAATGATTTTCAAATATAATTGCTTTAAATCGAAGTTTAAATTAAGATCTACATTTAGAATACAAATACCTTTCAAAAGTATACAAGAACTAGTTTATTCGAGCGCAACTTTATCCCGTAGTAAGATTTGTGAAAATATGCCCGGTCCTCAATGTGTTAACACTACAACTACCAACAATTAAAATATATTCATTTGTATCGAGCAAATAAAAAATGAAATGTATGTGAAAAAATAAGTAAGGGAGACAAATCTTTAAGATAAAAATTCCTAGAGATGTAGCTCAGAATCAGTAAATTTACAGAATTTTTATATGGAATTATAAATTGATCGTTTTAGTAGCTCTAGTATTAATATAATTACAAGGATAAGCCATATTCAGTTTCGTTATTCGGCGAAACGAATATATCTACAAATCGAATCGCATTGCCTTGCGTCATAAACGGGTCACAAACGCGATTGAGCAGAGCGAAATAGTTTTCTTATTCCTCTGTTGTCTCGTAGGATTTTTTCCAGCTCCGTACAGTGCTTATTATTAACACATTGAGGACCGATCACGAGTTTCATTCAATTCATAAAAGTGAAAAGTAATTGTAAATGGGAAGTTAGGTTTAAAAACGATCGTTTCTTCTGAAAATATAAACTCAAGATCTCTATTTACTGTAGGTACACGTATTTCGTAAAAGCATGCGAGCAAAAATTTGATCCGAGTGTAACTTCATCCCATTACTCTTTGCTGCACAGGATTTCAGATAATAAAATAGATCCATGTTGCATAGAAATTTTATTGCAATTTATTAATATTGAAATTTTATTTTTAAATGAAACAAAATTAGTATATTTTTACTAATAAAGGAATCACATAATGTAAAAACATAAATGTTGAATATTTATTTGTAAAATAAATTCAACAGAGTTTTAACTAAGTATATCTACTAATATCTATTAACCCCTTGACATACAATGACGAGTCAGACTCGTCATTCATTTTACGGGCCACTGTAGACTTTGACGAGTCAGACTCGTCAAGCGCTTTTTTCGGCGGACGCCGTGCAGTATACAATTAGATTACATAGTTGCTTCACTCGTGCGTCGATTCTTGTTTGTTTACAACGTTCGAGATGGTCCAGCCTATCCCTGAACATATTCCCTCGACTGAAAAAAAGAAACTACCCACGAAGAGATGCCGCGTCTGCTTGAAGCATAACATACGAAGTGAAACAACATGGCAGTGCAAAAAATGTTTAGTTGCTTTACATGTTCCAAAATGTTTCGAAATATTCCATACTATACAGAACTATTAAATTATTTTTTTTTAACATTATTTAGATGTTCTTTATTAACATCAATCTGAATGAAAAATCCAAATTTCAAAATAAAATATATTCTTTCTCAGCCTTCACGTAACCGTTCAGTTGAGCGAAATTAAATGGTATTTTTCGGTCGCATCAAGTTCCATTTAATTCGTATGTCAAGGGGTTAATGATGTTTTACAAAAATGACCTGGAATGGTGTTCTTAGCTTGAAGGACTAAATGAAACTAACGGAAAACGCAAAGAAAAAGCCAGACACTCACTGAGTGCCATAAACCAATACCTGACCCTAAATATATCTATACTATACTGTATAATAACGTTTATTTTTAACAATAAAAAATAGTAATAATTTAATTGAATTTGTTGTTATAGGGTGGGACTCAAATAGTCCCACCGTGCCACATGGGTTCATGAATGGTACTTATTAACACTAGATTTACGGAACCCGTCAATTTGACTCAGTTCAAATTTCGTGCTTCAGTTTAACAATCATGCGTATGGAAAATATAAACTCAAAATGAAATTTATATAGAAAAATGTATGAAGTAAATCTCTGCTTATAGAAATCTATTAATTTGAAGTAAACTGAACTAATGATATTACAAAAAATTTGTATTTCAATGTACCCATTAAAATGATCCAATCAATGCCCGTAAACCTAGTGTTAAAGCACATTCTTTTCCCTCAGTCGAGGCGGGACTAAAAATGTCCCACTATGCATTACGGTGTATCAAAAAGATGTGACACTTTCAATACCAGCGTGCTCCAAAGAGATAATAAGATTTTCAAAAAAGTTGCTGGTCTTCAATGTGTTAATATTATTAAATATTATTAGCAACAGCATATTAACTTCTATCATTGCATAGAAACTCGTTTAACCGTTTGAGTGCCATGAATTATTTAAGAAATCCGGTCGTGAAGTGCCGAACGCCGCCATTGCGCTTTTAGTTCAGAAACAAATAAGAATATATAAAACCAAAATTGATTGTGTACACACCTTTCCTTCATTTTTGTATTAAAAAATAGTCACTGCGAAGATTAAGAAAATAAAAATGTCATTTCTGTAAAATTTTTTCAAACAATAACGCTAATGACGTATTGCCATAGACCAGTGCTTCACAACCGCTGTGCCGAGACTTTCTCCGGAATAATTAAATTTTTTAACCACCACATTAGTTAGAAATTTGATTGAATAGATGTAAGTAGACCGCAAACAACAAACTTTATATTTAAATTTAAAAAGGAAATTTTTGCATGCAATCTATAAATATTTTTGTTCCTGGGTTGGCGTACAATTTTAATAGCTTTATATAAAACTTACATTAAAATAGATATCTACATACATAGAGCTATTTTAATCTATTTTTTTTTTTTTAACAAAATATTATATGTTTATTATTATATTTATTATATTTATTCTTCTTATTATTATTATATTTATCATATTAGGTTGGAAACTATGAAACGGGCGTTGCGTCAATTCGTGCGGCACGTATGAGTCCAATTTTTTGACTTTATTTATTGCACGCAAATGTTTTAACACAGCTGTACGACTAGTTCCTAGTTTAGACCCAAGTGTTCGACTAGTTGCGTGTGGATCGGATTCCACGGTCGTTCTTAATTCCTCGTTATCGATATAGGCCGGTGGTCTTCCTCGAGGCTCATTCACGATACTCAAATTGCTAGAACGAAATTTTTCGAACCAATATCGAGCATTTTTTTCATCGGTGGATCCATCTCCGAATGCCTGATTAATATTTCTTGAAGCCTTAGCTGCGGTATGATTTAATTTAAACTCGTACAAGAAGAGTAGATGTAAACCGTGTTTTATTTCCATCTGGTGTAGGATAAAAATAAAATAAAAATGGGATACAAAGACGAAAAAATTTTACAAAATGAGGAAGAAGAATATCTTTAAGCTTTATAAATAAAAATATCGAGCGCACGTTACGATGTATCTCTCTCAGTCGCAGCTCAACACAGACTAAACAAAAAACGCCCGTTTCATAGCTTTCAACCTAATATTTCTTCTTCTTCTTCTTCTTCTTGTTCTTCTTCTTCTTCTTATATTTATTATTATATTTATTATTATATTTATTATTATATTTATTATTATACTTATTATTATATGCTCTAATAAAAACATGTACGTATTATTGTAATTTATGTATTTGCAAGCTTCTACTCGTCGTGTGCGGCGGGGTTGTCCAAAAAAATGTTGGTGTGCCGTGGAATATAAAAGGTTGCGGAGCACTGCCATAGACCGATGCGATAATACTTTTAAATATAAAACGCTCGTTGTCACTAAAACGGTTAAGTATGAGCACGTCGCATATAAAACTGTCCTTGTAAATCCATAAAAACGAAATTGTTCGTCATTTTACTCTGAAATAAAATTTCTCCGAATATTTTTTGCGACAAAAATAGTTGCATAATGCGAAAGTCCATTGTTTGAAATGATATTCTTTTTCTTCCTATTTTGTACGATTCAAGCTCGACTCTTACACGGCAAAGGGGAAAATAAAAGAACAGGGCCCGATGTTACTTTCATTCGTTGCTCTGAGCCGCGCTCGTGGGCAACTCTTATTTCACAATCGAACTAAGATCGTGATCTCGCACGGCTCTCATTCGACTTTCCATTTCGTTCAATACACCGCGCACATAATACATTACCATGCTGCTTGTTCGCCTCTCTTAAGGCGCTGATTATGCATGCGTTCGGATATTTATGTGCCGTGCGAACTTTGCCCGATTTTTATTTTTGCCCGACGTTAATCACGCCGGACTGAGGACGACCAACGAAAAGATTTATGCGATTTCGAGGTGCAGAGCACCGGCGGATAGCCAGTTCTTTCTTTTCTTCGAGTCGGCTCAAATATTGTTCCACGATTAAACAATATCTATTTGTACCAAAAAAAATTGAAGAAACTAAAAAAATATACAACGCGAGAGAAAATGCATCGTTGTAAGTTTATAAAATTCTTATGAGAAACTACTAAACTGATCATTTTGACCGTTTTGATAATTCACGTGTTACATATATACAGTCCCTGGCCATTGAATTAAGACCACGTACGAAAATTTCACTCTTACGGCTATAACGTTATGTCATATAAGGAAAACTGTCTTTGGCCGTTCAAATTATTACTAGCACTAAAACTACCGACGATTAAAGCATGCTTATTTCTACCGAAAAAATCATAATGAAAGGTATATAAAAAAAAACATAATGCAAGGGACACAAAGCTTTGTCTACGTTTTTAAGAGAAAATCACAGAAAATTGCCTTTGAGGTACCATAGTTAATTTATAAAATTTCTGTAAAAAATTACGAATGGATCATTTTGACCACTTTGGTAGTTCTAGTACTAGATATGTTGATAACGATGTATACATAGCAATTGATTTGTTACTATCGCGATAATAATCGAACTATGTGGGTGATGAGCGATTCCAAAACCAAAAACATCGCTGTGCTCCCATGGCCAGGCAATTCTACCGACTCGAATGCCATAGAAAATGTCTGGAGCCTACTCGAAAGATAAGTTTACAACTCTCTAAGCGTTACATTATTTGAGTTGAAAACAAAAATTACAGATATTTGGAAAAATAATGAATATATGAAACATATGATCGAGCAATGTATATGAAGCATATCAGAAAGGATTCAAGCTATTGTCAAAACAAAAGGTGGAAATACAAAATATTAACATGTGTTAACACTAGAACTACCGGCGATTAAAGTAGACTTATTTGTATCAAAGAAATAAAAATGATAGGTATTTGAAAAAGTGTCTATAATAAGGGTAACAATTCTTTGTACATATTTTTTACAAAAAGTCATAGAAAATCCCCAAAAATACATCGTAAATTTATAAAATTTCTATAAGAAATTATGAACCAGTTATTTTGAATGGTCTGGTAGTTCTAGTGTTAATAATGTTATGTACAGTAGTAATGTATTATGTTAGTAAATAAATTATATCATTACAATTTGAACACGCCTTTTAATTTTACGGAAAACGTAAAAAATTCTGAAAATTTGTAGCGATCCTAATTTGATGACCAGGGACTGTATATGTAAATCGTCAGCAGCTCCACGAATCGGTATAAAAACTTAACCCTCTATGGAACCGTGTGACTTAAAAGTTGCAAACTGATGTATCTATATTTTAAAAAATTAATTTAGTTTATTTATCACTACACTATTAAATTTGATTACTGTATTACTGTAGCGACACCACGATCCATCTACGGTAATTATTAGTTTAAACATTTTCAAATCAAAGTGAAAAACTGTAATCTATCGTAATTTTTTCTCCAATAAGCAGACAAAATTCGGGCTATAGAGGGTTAAGTGACGCTCCCAGGATCCTTTGATCCAGGGTTCTATTAAAACAACACTGAGATCTGTTTTGAATACTTTTATTAATCACTTTTCAATATAGAAACAAATTGGGTCACTAACAGGCAATAAATGTATAACGAATTCTGAAAACAAATAAAAGCAAGTAAGAGTAAAATACTCAAATGCGGTTATCCCAAGTTACCCCGTTCAGAGATTTAAGGGTCTAAGCTACAAATAGATATTAAAAAATTTGAATATTTTTGGAGTTCGAGTAACTTATGCAAATAATAAATACTAATAAATTGCTGTAACTAAATTATGTTACGAGCCAAGGCCGTGAGTAACGCGTAAAGCTGGTGAGAGGAAATTTTATAACGAATACGATTTTAGTTGTTAATAAGATATGTGGACAAACCTGATACGAAACCGGGCGAAGGACGAGCCTGATGCGAAATCGGGGCGTCACTAATAATATTGTGTTGTCCGGAAAGTTGGTGCCGATTTTCGGTAGATGCCATTAGAACAGGTCTGAATATGTCAAGATGATTGAAAACAAATGACACGGGTACATGTTCTAAAGAGTGACACTTCAGGCATCTTTAGATAAAAGTTTGTAGAACTACCGACGATTAAAATAGACTTATTCGTACCAAAGAAATCGAAATGATAAGTATTTGAAAAAATACTTATATTAGGGGTAATAATTCTTTGTGCATATTTTGTTTAAAAAATTATAGAAAATCCCTGAAAATGCGCAACTGTAAATTTATAAAATTTCCATGACAAATTAGGAACCAGTCATTTTGATTGGCACGGTAGTTCTAGTGTTAAATATTGAAAAGTTTTTCGCCGAAAAACCTAAGAAGTTTTGGAAGGATGGGATATTCAAGTTACGCGAGAGATAGAGAAAGGTTATAGAACAAAATGGAACATATATAATTTAATAAATGTGTAAGGAAAATTAAATGTGTTGTGGTTGAATTTTCCTTAAAAATCGGCACGAACTTTCCGGACAACCCAATAAAATTTTTGCAGATGAATTCGATGCATAAATAGTAAACAAAAAAACTGCGGGAGAGTTTTTGACGGACAAACTCGAAGAGGAAATGGTGTGTTACTGGGTTTGGAAAAAACTCCGTGCATAAATAAACTGGACGGACGAACCTGATACGACATCAGGAAGTCATCAAAAGGATAAAATGTCGTGAACAAATCTGATGCGAAATTAGGAAGTCACAGGAGGATGAAACATTGTAAACGAATCTGGTGCAAAATCAGGGTGCTTTTAGGATAAAATATGCGGATGAACTCGATGCAAAAATTCGATGCAAAATCGGGGATCCACTAGGATTTTGCATACCAATTGGGTTCGTGCTCGAGGAATTGTAGAAATATTAAAATTCATGGATCAATTCATTGGGAAATCGGGAAATCACTCGATTTGAAAGAATTTCTTTGGATAAATAAATTATGCGAACGAAACTGATACGAAATCCGGGAATCGCAGGAAATATTAAGCTTGGTAACTCTGAATTAAAAATCGATACAACTCGAGCGGTGGAATTGTGTTGTGTGGGAACGTTTAATCTTGGCTATAGGAATTACTGGTACGAATTATGGGTTTCGAAAATAATTGTTTGATTTATGAATAAATATATGATTTAAAAAATTAATTACGCAACTAATTATGATTTATCGTTTTACTGATTATTCGTAAAAAAAAATTAGTTCTTTCTGAAAAATAAAATGGCATTGTAATACCATTCTATTGATATGAAACGATTCATAAAAAAATTAAATATTTAAGGCGATATTTTATATAAATGCTAACATTTAGTTTTAAAAAATGATTATTAAATTATTATTAAATTATTATTAAATTATTAAATTTAATAATATATAAAGAATTTAATAATATATTAAATTTGTAAGAAAAGAAAATGATAAAAGTAAGAGGGTCAAATATTATACGAACATAAATTGTAAAACAGAAAATAAATGAGGAAGTAAACAACGATTTCAAAAATCACTTAAATAGACAACTATTAATTATTTATAATCCTTAAAAATTAATGTTTCACGTTATGTACTAACTGTAATATCCAACAAGTCTTTGCCAGTCCTTAAAACTTATTGAATTTTTAAATTAAAAATTAACTTTTCACTTGAAATATTGAAGTAAGAATTATCGTATAAGTAGTCGAATCTATTTTTTTTCATAATTACAATACACTGTAAAATTTTACTCATTTTACGAGAGAGACACCAATATTTCAATTCCGAAGATCAAAGCAGGTGCAAAGAAAGAAAAGTAGGCGGAACTATAAGTTGAATAATCGATTATATTTGGTAAAACATTTACAAGGTAATAAGATTTTTTTTGTTCATTTAACGTTACATTTACAGGCAAGGCATCATCAAAGACCGTACCAACTCTACAATAATCGTAATAATTGTATAATGTTTACTTATAAGAAAGTATGTACCATCAAATTATCTTTATCGTTACTATCAATATTAATATTACGGTAGTGCTACTCTTATTAATTCTTTCTCAGGAACAAATACATATTCTTTTTTTCTTCTCATATATTTATATATTTATATATATACCTTTTTTTTTTTTTTGCTTTAATCTTTAATCAATATACATCAATTCGCGATTACATTGAACGGTGTTAGAACTGCACCCCGTGTAGGCAAACAAGATTATTTGGACACATTTTTCAAAGTGTGCCTCCACGTGTTCGTGGAAGATCGAACGAACAAAGAAAATATACGTATTATATAGAGAATATGTACGTGTATGTATGCGAACAATGGAAAAGAAAAATGAAAACGTAAACGTGTATCAGTGTGTTTCTTCCTTCGAAGTTTCTCGCCACCTTCTTCGTCTTTCCTTTTTTCTTTCGATTGCTTGTCGGGCGTATCGTCGAGTCGATGCTTTTTTTTTACCGCAGAAACAATTCGGTTTGTTACGTAATCGAAATCGTCGTTACGATTCGTCTCAAAAAAGGCTTCGATCGATTTCAGTTTCCCTTTTGGTTATTATCGTCGAGTGGAACTACGGAGGGCTTAGTCAGCTGCGAAATTAAATCGAATCGAACTTACCGAGTAATTACGTGTAAACGAATAGAATCGAATTAGTTTAATTGGTTAAATTAGTAATGATAAATATTATGGCGAATTTTGGTCGCATTGAAAGTATAGGGTAGATCGAGACGAATTGGATAATTTTCTGTTCGATAACGAAAAAATAATAGTCAACATTTAGAAAGTTTACTTTTTATTGTAAACTAGTAATTAATATCCATTGAATTTGAAGATTAATAGTAAAAAATATTTTTTAACTTAAAAATGTTTCTTTTGACTGAATTCTTATTTTTATCCGATTCGACTCAGTCTATCTTATACGTACTTTCATTAAAGTAAGGTGAGGTTGTCTAACTAAAAATAATACTTTCGTTTGGATATATTGCACGAAGAAACAAATTTTTTACTAATATTCGTGTCAGTAAATGGTCATGAGCACAATAATAATGGTTGATAGCAATAAGAGTTAATAACGAATCGCTATCAAAATATAACCGAATGAAATCTAATTTCTTTGATTTGTGGTGAGATTAATTAAACTTTAATCGATAGTCTGTTAATGAAATACATATTTTTCGTACTATATGTATAGTATCAAACGATTAAAACTAGAATATGCAATGTTAAAATAACGATATGAGAATAATACAGTTGAGATCACCGTTCAAAATCTAAATTAATTTCCATTCAGTTTAACCATTACTTATTCGTCACCTTTATTCTAAATAAAAGAGCTACTTTCAGCTAACTAGATCTAACCGCAATACTAAACAGAACTCCCATTTAAAAAATACTGTACATTTCAAAGCAAATAAAATACTTTCATCTTTTTCTTAAGTTCAGCCGAAATGTAGTTCAAACATTGTTAAATCATTGTCCAGACAAATATGTGTCAAAAACTCCTTTCTATCAAAACAAATACGTCTTTTTTAATCCTTAAAAATTAACATAGGAAAAAATCTTTCTCCCAATAAAGATAAATATGAAGTGATATACAGAAAGTGTAACAGATTAATTTATGATAACCAGCGCAATATTAATTATATGATTTTGAAACATGATTTTGAAACAGGTTATCAAGGCCAACATTCTGAACAATTTTACTTACACGTGCAACCGCTACTGGACTCCAGTTTTCGAGATATTCATAAAATATGTTCGATATATTTTAATTTGATTTTAGTTTTCAATTAGGTAATGACAAAAACAAGGTAATTAAAACCTAACTCAAATCTAAAAGCAAAATAAAAAGCATCAAAGATGGAAAGTTTGTCATTTGATAAAGTATATGTTCTCGAGTAGCTAAGTCGAATTTTTTTTCTTATCCTCCCGTGTATACAAATTGAAACTTTTTCTTTTAGTATTCAAATTAAAACATGAGACGTGCAAACGCATCGGGGTACAAACGTACAATACAATCGTATCCGTACACAAACCAAATCCAAATTTAACCCACGCCAAAGTAAGATATCAAAAATATTTTTATTAATACCTCGAAAGTTAAAGTTGAGCCGTGGTTAAACGTATAAATTAAATTACTCAGAATCATGATATTCTAACAGTGTCGGATTAAGACCTTCAGAAGCTCTAAGCACTTGAAAGGTTTTGATGCACCCTAACGCAAGTGTTACTGCTACGTAAAATAATTTAACCCTCTATGGCGCCGTGTAACTTAAAAATTACAAATTAATGTATCTGTATTTAAGAAAATTAATTTTATTTAGTCACCACTGTACTATTAAATTTGATTACTATATTACTGCAGTGATACCACGATTCATCTATAGGAATTATTACTTTAAGAATTTTCGAATCAAAGCGAAAAACTGTAATCAATCGTAATTTTTTCTCTGATAAGTAGACAAAATTCGGGCTACAGAGGGTTAATGTCCAGTAAATTATACGGTAATCCAGTAAATTTAACGTGGCGCATCGTATGGGAATTTCTCCAATTCTCGAATCGTGTTGGAGCAAAATCGTGTTAACCCTCTATGGCGCCGTGTGACTTGAGAGTTACATGCTCGTGTATTTATATTTTTTAAAATTTACTCTATTTAGTTATCACTGTAGCATTGAATTTGATTACTGTATTACCATAGCGATAACACGATCCATTTATAGCAATTATTAGTTTAAAAATTTTTAAACCAAAGCGAATAGTTGTAATCGATCGTAATTGTTTCTCTGACAAGCAGACAAAATTCGAGCTATAGAGGGTTAAAATTCAGGAAATTTCTGCGATACCCCTCCAAGTGCGTGCTTATTTTGTTTATTGAATAATCCAGCACCGAATCCTGACAACATATTTGAAGATCATCGAAACCCGTGAGACGTGCTCGATGTAATTATCTTATTTGTATCCGCTACGAGCTAAATTTTAATCATAGACGTTAACTATCGCTTTTAATTCGATTCGATTTAAAAATCGCGCGGCTGACTTTAGAAACCGTGATGCAAAAACGGAATTGTGTTCGTGCCGGTGTATGCGGTTCCATTACATATGGAGCAAGTGTATAAGTCTCGGAGACACGGGTCTAACGCGGTACAACTATCCTGTATGATAACGACGATCCTAACGATTATTACAATTCGTGAAGAGGAGACGTTCGAATGAAAGGAGGCGTTCCACG
The DNA here is from genome assembly GCA_019453375.1 of Ctenoplectra terminalis. NCBI lineage: Eukaryota > Metazoa > Arthropoda > Insecta > Hymenoptera > Apidae > Ctenoplectra > Ctenoplectra terminalis. Next base: position 31,567 of record SMSQ01012497.1, on the reverse strand, counting down.
GTGCCGCAAAGCGGTTACTACTTGATGCTTGCACGAAAAGATAAACAGACAGACAGAGACAGAGAAAGAGAGTAGCATGTTGTGTGTATGTAGAGAACTATTGCACTATACTGATTCACGATACTCGCTCGATTAACTAGGCAGCGGCAGCGTTTCGTGAAGATTCCACAAACGAGACGATCGATGGTGGCCTCTCATTGCGCTTCGAATCACTTCGAACGTGCGACGAAAGCTTTGAACCGTATCGAACGTTGCTGGAAAACATGTTGTTTGAAGAATGTTTAGGAACGCTTGGAGGACATTATTTATTGATATAAGTTTAGGAGTGTATGAGAGCTTTAGCGTGAAATTTTTTTTTAGTCTCGTTTTTTTTTTGGTGCAAATTTTCATGTTCATTATTAATTTTCTATATGAATAATAATTATCTTGGAGAGTTGAACAAGGACTGTTATTGTTAGAAATTAGTTCGGAGCTGTTGTTTAAAATGTGCTCGTTTTGTAAAAGCATTCTATATTTTAAGATTGATGTTTATGGTAAAATATGTTTCTGATCAATTTTTTTTTTTTTGCGATTCATAGAATATTGAGAAGAATAAAAATTAATATTTCAACAAGCAATTAAATGCAAAGATAAAATATGAACAATTTTTTCCGGTATTATTTTTTCATTCGTGTTATTAATAATTGCATTCTTTTTTTCTTTAATAGATAAAAGGCAATATTCTGTTGTTTTAAGTTGTTTCATCCAACCATGTTTTTCTATTAGTCTAAATAAAATAATCTACAGCAGTGTGTATTGTTTTGAATAATAAAGTTTCTATATTTTTTGTTACACCAAACTTAAATAAGACTTTCTTAAGGAACGTAAAATTAAAGATTATATTGAACTATTTTTCGTTACTTTTATTCCTTATATTCCAAAAAACACGAATACTATATTTCGCAAGCAATCATCAAAACTTTTATTATTTTATCTGCGTCAATAATTCTTCAATCTGTCTCAGTAATTTATAAATTGCATTTACACATTTCACGCATTGCCTTATAATATTGCACTATATTCGTGAAACAAATTAAAACTTAAATATGTCAAACGTAAACTAAACAAAAGCACATTATGTACACAATCAATGGTCGTCTCTGCTACATATAATTACTTAAACAAAATCAAAAGGCAACAAGTCAATCAACGCCGAATATATTCATAAACTCGTAAAATTTAAACGATTACGAATTTTCAAATCTTTTAAGACACACCGAGACGTATAAGTTTCTTAAATAGCTAACAGCTTTAGACATTTCCAATTTTGAAAAACTTCAACCATTACCGAATATCTAAAACAGTAAAGACTCCTTTAAAATTATAACAATTTCGTACGAAGCTATTAAACCTTCGAATTCCTCCAAGATTCCCTAAACCCTTTCAATTTCGAGTAACGTTCGAATCGATGTCAGTGTCTTGATGATCAAATTGCTCGTCGCTGGAGATATTTCAACGAAGCGATCGTCGACCGACGAGATACGCTTAGAAACGATTACTTCTGTTGATCGAGAGACGAAAGCAACCCAAAGCGCGATCGAGTTCAACAAAAAACGGTCGCGTCGAAACGAAGAAGGAAAAAGGAAGTACGACATCGTGCCTGAGGATCGGTCGAAGAGTCGCGTTTGTTCGTAAAACAGTCGGAGAGCCGTTCGTCAACCCTTTCTTCCTCTTAATCGTTTTCCTACCTCTGTTGATGGAATGTTTCTCTGTATTTTCTCGAGTTCGAGATTATGGCGGCCACGGCCATTGATCATCCCCGTAAAACATATTTTACAATGGTACATATATATATTTATATATGCATCTATATAATTATAATAATATTAATAATAATAATAATAATAATAATAATAATATTAATAATAATAATATATTCTCTCTTCGTATCTCGTTAAAAGCAACTCACGTAATCGCAGTTTTTCCTCATTTCTCGTTCTCTTCGCCGTCGTGTCGCGATACGACGACGTGTATAAACTATGTACAAAAAAACAACGATAGAATCAACACGCGAAAACTGCTCGCGATAAACTAGTTTTTCTTTGAGAGCTACCCCATTCATTTCGATTCGTCGGTTCGGGGAGCTACGAGAATCGTTAACTATAATAAAAATAACGTAAAGCATAATGTAAAATAATGGTGAATAGCGATAAGTAGACGCAACGAAATTTATAGAATCGATGAGAATAATCTCCGTGTGGCGGAAGATATCGGTTGTGGCGCAACTCTTTCTATTTGTTTTTAATTCCTCGCACGATTGAATGCGTTAGAGAACGACTAAATCTAACGAAAACAACGTCATTACCTCGAAACAAAGTAAAACGGAGACAAGAGAAATAAAAAAAGAGAGAGGAAGAAATAAACGCGTGTCTAATATAGCTCTACGTGTATTATCGTATAATAATAATAATATTAATAATAATAATCAGTGTTCTTTGGTAACACAGTGATGTGTCCGGAGACCACGAATACGATTTCAACGTATTGTCCGATCGTGACAAGATGGTCCCGATAAATGTGCATATCATTGGCCGAGGATCATGATTTTTAATATTTCTTTGTGATAAAATGCATTGAAACCGGAGTATTTGTTTTTTTTCCCGTAATATTCTTAGCTTTTGAGAAAAAGGTTTTAATAATTCATTGATCTGTTTTGTGTAAAAGTAGCTAACGAAAGAAATTTTTAGTAAATTAGTAGAATAGTGGAAATTAAAAGGGTGAACTTAGAATTCAATAGAGACAGTACGTACACCGCGTTAAATCCATTGATATTTCAGAAAAGATTGAGCAGAACTTTATGAATAATTATCGAAACAATAGTGTATTAGTAGTTTTCTATTCTCCTCTCTATATCTCTTTTTTTAAACAAAATATTTTACTGAATAAAGTATCACCAAACTGAGTGCAAAGCTTTTTCTTTTATAAAAGATGCACATTGAAACAAAAGTTACTTTATGCACTATCATCTTTCTATTAAATTCTCTGAATTCATTCATTCAATATAATTACCTAAATATAATCATCTTTTCTTCACAAATTAGCATCCAATTAAAACGCTAATTTAACGAACCAATATAACCATTCCTTTCATTGACTGAACTAAAAAAAATATTTACTCAAATTTCGATCATCTATTCTCAGAAACTTCAAACAAATCAAGAAAAGTCTTCAAAACCTTTTCCTTAAAAACAAAGCCTGAAACAATACTCTTCGTCCAGCCATTTTTCTTCGACTCGTCAAACAAAATTCCCACAACCTGGTGTCACAATCCCCGAACCAATCCGCACAATTCAAGTACTATGCTCTCAGCCAGTGCCCGATTCGAACGTACGACTAATCCTTGATTAACTGATCGTTTCAGAAGAAACTCCATCTTGTCCCGCGACCTATGTATGTACACACGTTTACGCCGCCGAACGTGTGCGTACGCATGTCTCTATGTACACGTGGTAAATGCAAACGTTTTTCGTCGTCTCGTTTCTAGGCTACTCGCGCCTCCCCGACTCTTCGTGTTTCATCCCCTTTTTTTATGGGACGTGATTCTACATATATCTTTTACGATCAGCCGTATGTACATAACAATTGGTACGACATTCTCGGTCGGGAAAACGGCATTGGCGACTTTCGATAGTTACACGATAAACGTTCGAAGCAGCGAGCTCTGATCGAGAAAAGAAAAAAAAAAAAAAAAAAAAAAAAAAAAAAAAAAAAAAACAATTACT
>SMSQ01012497.1:6297-27431 GCA_019453375.1 Ctenoplectra terminalis | reverse complement strand
AAAAAAAAAAAAAAAAAAAAAAAAAAAAAAAAAAAAAAAAAGTAGCCACTTCGAACGTACAAGCGGTCATTACGATCAGGGGATTCGTTCGCATAGCTAGCAGAATTACTCTAAAAAGATACACAAGTACTTTCGAGCAACGATCGATCAATCCTCCCGCCGGGACGCTCTTCGTCAAAAGCCTCTCGCACGCACTCTCGCACGCACGCAACACACACTGTCTCGTAATCTCTTAAGCTTAAGCTTATCGGTAGTTAAGTAAATATCTGTAAATCCTCTCTATGTACACCCTGTTTGAATAGTTCCCTTAAACCTAGCCCTAAGAACTCCGCGCGTCCTCTGGTGATCCCTTCGCTTGGAACTCGGTTCTCCAACGAATAAAATCCGTTCCCGTCTCGTGATACGAAACCAGAGGGACGTTTCCTCGCTGTTCTACCGAGGAGCAGCAGTCTAGAGAAAAAGCTAGCGGCTTTCATGCTCGCGCGGTAGGAAACTCCAGCTTATGAGAGGTCCTTCGGGGTAAGTTTCGTTGGGTTGCAGCATCCACTGCTTTCTTGGGTCGATCTGGTCCCGGGAACCGAGTTTCCCGGTGGAGGATAACGGAAACTCGTTACCAACGGCCGGTAATTTCGACGTTCAGCAGGGTAAACGAGGTTCGTTCGTGTGCTGGCATTCAAGTCTCCGGATTCGAGAATCAGTTGGCCGTTCTTCGCGTTTCACGGCGCGCTGTTCCTCGTTTAGGAAGGACTTACGAGCCGAGCTGCTGGCCACTGGCTACGTAAACGTAACTCTATGGTTGCTGAAGCAACAGTTGCTCGAGTTCATCGGCGGACCTCAAGAGGAACGCGGCAGACTCTCGATATCCGGTGATCAATTGCCTCACGGCGGTCATTTCTGTCGCGTTTAACTTGTGACTCAGAAGTGGTTTCGTGTTCTTCATGCTCAAGTCTGTCGGTCCTGGAAAAGTAATCATGGTTGGAGACGGTTTGATAGCCTTTATCGTGGTGGGCTTTAAGCGATTTTTCAAGCATTGTTAGGATTACAACACGTTGACTGGTATTTTAATTAAAATTGTGTAACGATAAAATTGTGTGATGATAACTTAATGCATGACTCCTTGTTAATTTATATGTTCTTGTTACCGATCGATTAAATTAGGAGCGATATATTTAATTTATGTCAAATTATGTTTATGGGTAATTGTTTGCAAACTAGTGATAAAACAAATTGACACAACTATGTGTAAAATTTTATAAACATTAAACATTTGAAATAAAGTAACATATTGCATGGCTTAGAAAATTAATTTTTTTATAGCATTCGTCTCTTTTATAAAATTTACATAATCTATTGCAATTCATAAAAATAAGAATAGTTTTCAATTTTAAGTTAATTATCGTATTTTTATAAAAGTCAATTTTTTTTATTAAAACTTTTGTGTATTTTGTTTAAGATCATGTTGCAATGAGAAATAATAAATTAAACCAACTATACTAAAAATTTAGATATAAAAAGAGATTTGATGAATAAGTATACAATTAACAACTCTTTAATACACAATGACTTATAAATAATTCAAGTAGGTAACTCGAGACATAAAATGCATGATACGTATGTTCATAAATCGTGAATTATTTTATCACGTGCTGGACAATGTTGATGAGCAGAAAATTGAAATATTACGGGCTCTGATAATTTATCATGTACTACTTGACATTTCTTTCATTTTCACTGCAAACATTTGTATAAAATTGAGATAAAGAGAAACATAGGAAATTTCACACACTGTAAGAAAGAATAAAAATAATTTAAATTTTACTTCAATAGACACTACAACTCTTTCAGCAAAATTATAAAAAATATATATTTTCAATGATCATATATTTACTTATTTATACAACTTTTAACAATTTTTACGTATTTATTTACTTATACAACTTTTCAATCGAATCAGAATAAAATAATTATCTTCAAAAAATTTAATTCCATAAAAATATTCCAATATATGTATAAACTGTGAAACGTATTGCAAAAAAAAAACTTTGATGTTTGAACTAATAATTTCCTTAAAACAGAAATTTTTAAAATTCTAACTACCACATAAATCACAAAAGAGAGACATTTACAATAAAAACAATCCAACTGAAGGCGCCGTATACATACTATAAACATTAAATGGTTCTTCGTTCAATTAAAAAATCTTATCAAAATTAAGTGTTCCGAAAGATTAACTTCGATTTGTTTTATCGAAAGATTTCTGCGCATCCACGTCGCGCAGCACGTGACTTTGGTCGTCTTTAAAATACTACAATGAAGCGAGCGTCTCACCGCGGTTCTTCGCGATTACTTGAACCTCATATATGCAACTGTATAGCTTGACTAAATAAGAGCGAAATTTCTGGCAGGAGTTAGGCTTAAGAAATGGGAAACAGAGACATGTAAGAAATATTGAATTGTCGGTCGGCCAATTATGTGAGACTTCTCTGGTCATAGCCAATAAGGTCAGTGACGGAAAACAAAGAAAATGATCCAAATCGGTAATTCCCAGTTAAAACTGAACTAAAATTGAACTAAAATTAAACTAAAATTGAATCTTTACTACTGAGTATCTTGAGCTCAGAAAAACTTAAAATATGGGTTGTCCGGAAGCTTTAAGAAGCGCACCGGAAACTTTAAGGGCTGTTTTCACCCTGGAAAACCGAATATCAGCAGATAAAAAAAATAGCGCGATACTTAGTTCGAGGTCCTCTGCAAACCAGCGAAGTTTCAATTTTTTTTTAATTTTCGGCTTACCGAACGTTCCTTGTTAACCCTCTATGGGACCGTGTGACTTAACCCTTTGCACTCGAGAGGTGACTCTCTCTCACCACTTGGATTAATCCAGCGACTCGAATCACGTGTAATGTAATTATTTTATTTCAACTTTTCGCGTATCTTTACATTATACGAGACTTAATATCGAATCTTAAGCTTGATAACTTTGGTTCGTGCAACATTTTAGAAAGCACTCGTCAAAATCCGTTCTGTGTTCCTCGGGACAAGTATCGCAAAAATGTGTCTTTCCAGTGCAGAGGGTTAAAAGTTACAAACTGATGTATCTATATTTTAAAAAATTAATTTTCTTTAGTTATCGCTGCACTATTAAATTTGATTACTGTATTACCGTAGCGAGACCACGATCCATCTACAGTAATTATTAGTTAAAACATTTCCAAATCAAAGTGAAAAACTGTAATAAATCGTAATTTTTTCTCCAATAAGCAGACAAAATTCGTGCTACAGAGGGTTAATCAAACTATACCGTTGCACATATGAGGTTCAAGTAATCGCGAAGAACCGCGGTGAGACGCTTGCTCCGTTGCAGTATTTTAACACGTTGACTGCCACGCCGAAATTACATGTTTTGCTCAGGACGCCACACCGGTAAATAGAAGATTGGACAAAAATTAATCTCATTTTTGATCTTCTAATAAGGTGCACACTTTATTTCAAAGTATTCTCTAACAATGATGATGATATTCAAAATTCATTAACTATCAATGTCCATTTCATTTTTACAATTATAAACATTCGAACCAGTCTGGTCACCGATGACCACCATGGCGCTACAGGAGAAACAATCTCCGCTCACATATGACTACTCTGGCAATCAACGTGTTAAAGCTAGATTGCTGCAATTGTTTTTTTTTGGACAAAAAGAAAAACGACGAAGCTGTGCTAGTTCTATCGTTCGAGGATAGACTGCCTCTCGTTTTTAATTATATATTAAGTACATCAACCTATTTTCGAAACTCTGCCCATATTAAGCAACTTTCCTCTATGAATATATACCGAGACCGTAGAATAATACGGGCTGGCGCACCCGCCTTCTTTTCGCTTATCTGCTTCAACATGCGCGTCAGAAGCTTCGTTTTTGCCCGGTCGAGCTATACAGCGAAACGAAAACAAAACGGAACTAAACTAACGCAATAGAAGCAAACTCATAAGAACACCGATAAGCAATATTACTTTGTGTACCGTTGCTCAATAGGCCCGACGTGAAGCTCTGCGTCGGGTACAGTCCCGCTGACAAGGTTGGCGGCACTGTGGTCGGTCCAGCACGCTGGAACGCCTGGCTGAAGTTCGGTCTGTACATCGCCGTCGGTGCACCGCCGCTGGCAACACCGTTAACCGTTGACGAGCTGACTATCGTCGCCTGGCTGAAAAACGCAAACGAGATTCGTGTTAGCGATAGGTCATAGCATTGATTAGCTCCACGCGATTCCGTCTCCGGCCTCACTTTAGTTTCGTTCCATGATCTTTGACCGTCTACGAGACGCTTTATCTGTGGCTCCTTCCTTCACCGCGGTTCAACTCGGCTCGCTGTGAATGAGAGATCGCGAAGAAAGAATGAGTGACCGGAGGACCGATTACGGCAGAAGAACACGCTCTTTTTTCCCCAACGTCGACTCGATGCGCGAGTTCGTGCGAGCTCTGTTGTTAACACGTTAAACGACACGCCGGTTTTGATCGACTTTCCATTAGGCTGTGTGGTGCGATACTAATTGAAAAACATTTGGTCGCAACATTGTTAAGAATTCAAGAAGAAAATTGTAGAGGCCTGCGAAGGAAAGTCGTATCTTTGTTTAATGTGATTTAATAGAATCCATTAATGAATTATAAGGTATTATTTTTAAAATTGATACTCTCAGTTCTCAGAAACCAACGACGCCTAAACGAAAATTTCAGCGTCGGTCCGCAGGGACCGGCGTGGCGCTTAACGTGTTAACTCTTTACAGACCCTGGCCATTCAGTTGGGACCATTCAAGATTTTCAGCTGCTTACAGTTACTCACAAAATTGAGCGTACATTTGTGCACGTTGGTGATTAGAATCGGTGTGAAAACGAATGAAAATATAGATATTTTAGTACAATAACGTAGATTCGTATAAAATACAAAATGTCACAATATAATTTAACAAAAAGGGACTTTGAAGTAGATCTACGCGAAGAATGGAAAAATATTTCGCCATCTTTCGAAAAATTAATTCTCTCCATGCTGCGACGTTTTCAGGAAGCAATTGACAGTGAAAATTTCGCAACAAAATAGTGATCTATTATATTAACACTAGAACTACCAAAGTGGTCAAAATGACCCATTCATAATTCTTTATAGAAATTTTATAAATTGACTATGACATCTCAGAGGCAATTTTCCGCGATTTTCTGTTAAAAATGTAGACAAAGCTTTGTTTACTTTGCATTGCGTATTTTTTTTATATACCTTTCATAACGATTTTTTCGGTCGAAACAAGTATGCTTCAATCGCCGGTAGTTCTAGTGTTAAACATATAACGTTAAAAATAAATAAAATTCCGTGTATATAATACATATAATATAATGTCATAAATATTCATGTGAGACGTAGCATGGGAATCTTCTTTGCCATAACAAAAATTTACTGCATTTTCAAATGATTCGGAATGGTCCGCAATAAAATTGCGAATGAAAATATAGATATTTTGGTATAATAATGCAATAAATATTTATTCGAATAGTTTAGATAACGATTTACTAAAGAATTTTTGAATAACATTCATTATTTAGCTATATCTAACTGAAAATATAAAAATGTTACTATTTCGGAGGCACAAGGTTGAGCGTGCACATGGATATTTATGAAATTATATTATATGTATTATATATATGTACTTGTATTTTTTTTTTAACGTTACATGTTTAACATAATAGATTAGTATTTTGTTGCGAAATTTTTATTGTCAATTGCTTCTTGAAAACGTCGTAGAATGGAGAGAATTAATTTTTCGAAAGATGGCGAAATATTTTTCCATTCTTCGGGTAGCTTTGCTTCCAAGTCTCTTTTTGTTTAATTATGTTGTAACATTTTTTATTTTATATGAAACTGTGTTATTGTATTAAAAGATCTATGTTTTCATTTATTTTCCCGCCGATTTTTATTATTAATGTAAATGTACGGTCAATTTTGTGTGTAATTGTATATTATGTTTTTAGTAAAATTAAAGGGTTAGAATGTAATTTAACCTTCTATAGAATGATGTAAAATTAAGTTAAAAGTTATGATCTATATTTTTCAAATTAAATTAAATTTATTTATCACTGTATTATTTTATTATTAAATTTGATTACTATATTACTGTATTGATATCAAATAGCTCATTTATAGCAATTATTGATTAAAAAATTTTCAAATCCAAGCGAGAAACGGTAATTAATTATAATTTTTTTTTCTAACAAACAGAATTTTGATTATAGAGGATTAATAATAAATTTTATTAATTACCGAAGAGTACACATACATATGTACATATTGGTATTTTGTTTCTCATTCGCTTTATATATTCCAATCCGTAAGTTATTGGTCACTTACAAGTTTCTAACACTAAACCTACCGACGATTAAAGTGGACCTAATTGTACCCTAAGAAATAAAAATGATAGGTGTTTTAAAAAAATACATAACGCAAGGAAAACGAATCTTTATCTACATTTTTTACAAAAAATCACGAAAAATCTTCCAAATTGCATCATTGTAAATTTATAGAATTTCTACGAAAAATTACAGGCCGGTCATTTTGACCGCTTTGGTAGGTTTAGTGTTAATAAAATTCTTATGACTCTCAGTAAAATCTTAAAAAGATGATACGAATTAAAGTTCTCTGTAACGTAAACAATTAGATAATGGTAGATTCAGTTTATAACTATAACATAAACTTTTCTTTATTTTAAATTTGTTAACTGTCCGATTACTTATGTACGCGAGTGCACACTACTTTATCGTATCCTTTATGTTTTGATTATTTTGCAAAATGTCCGGAATTTTTTCTTTTCAATCAGATAATTTAGTGACCGGTGATGAATAAACAAGTATTTTAAGTAAACTCCAGACATTTTCAATCGGATTATATTATTGATACTTTAGTATAAGCTTCAACTCGGTCATCAGCCACTCGTTACTCATGGGAATTTTATTGCACTCACCATAAATAGTCAATTGTAATAAATAATGTATTACATATAGTAATATATAATCATTAATATGCATACGTGTAATATTTTAATAGTTAATAAAATTTGTAACTAAATTTCATTCAAGTGTTCGACACGAAACGTGTGAAAATTGCGAGTGGTCCAAATTCAATGGCCAGAGGCTGGTACAGCCACATTTCTTTTTTCATTTTCACTTTTGAGAACAAAAATTATAATTAATTGCATTTTTTTTATTTAAAAGAAGAAATAATAATAGACAGCTTAATTCATAAAGAATTCGTAAAGATTTAGTAGGTTTAAGAAAAAATATAGGTGAAAATTATGTAACTGTAATTTATACATATCAAACAAAAAATTAAATTTGCATGTATCGTTTTTTTTATAAACCGCAGATATAAATGTATCTGTATATTCGAAAAATAATATTAATATTTACTTGTTCGTCAATAATTTAATAAATTATTTTTTCTTAGAAAAATAACGATTATTAATTCAGTTACAATTATTAATAAACTGACAATAGTACAAGTAATCTTATTACACGATTACAAGAAACATCAAACAACAATCATTCAATAGAAAACAAACAAGAATCCCAGAAAGCTATTACAACTCAATATCTCTCGAACGAAATGAAATATCGAAAAGCTGTTTGTTTTGATATGACATATTATTTATAAGTCTTTACAATCTTTTAGGTGAAACAAACTTTGTTTTTAATCTCATAGTCACTTCAACTTTTTTTTTTAAACAAAACACTGCGTATTTCCATTTACAATAATTGAGGCGCTCAGTAGAAAAATGGTACAAGTGAAAAAACTTTATTGCAATTTTCTATCGAAGAAAGGAATATTTTGTTATGAATTTCCAAAGCTTTACGAGTACTCGTAGTGATTGTTTCAATGTTTCGAAGAAGACAAAGTTTTCTATTAATGTTTAATATTAACCGCTATTTTCTCAAATTAAAGATTTTGTCACTCGTATCACTTTCTTTCAGTCACTCTGATATGAACTTCCTTAAATAGCAATTATTTAACCCATTAAAACCTGAATTAGTAAAAAAAAAAAAAACTGAAATTTGTTTCTTATTTAATTCTCTCTTCAATAATAATATAATTGCCATCTTTTTTATATGAGTTTTTTAAATGGTGTCTAAAGATCACAAAACAGTAGCTTAGAGAAAAAAGGATCCATCAAAACTCTTTCTTCAAATAAAAAAAATAAAAAAATAAATTTAAATAAGAAATAATGTATACAGTAATGTTCCAATAAGGTTTAAGAGGGTATTTGTATTTTGAACACTTAAAAATTGTTTTTTTTTTTTTGCATTTTCTTAAAATAGATATCTTCGAAAATATCTGTGTCGAAGATTATGCCGGAATTTATAAAAATAACGGAGTTACACACATTTGAAGAGCACTGTTGCGACACGACAATGAGGGTATTTTACCCTTTGATTGGTATTCATTGTATTCTTGTTTAGGAAGGGTCCTTATACGTCTTTTTAATCACTGCAGGTATATTTTTAAGCGTTCCCTGAGTTTAGTTTAGTTTCTCCTATCGAGCAAAGCGAAAAGAACCTAATAAATAGTGATCCTGTGTGAAATTTAACCCATATTTCTCGAAACCATGTTTTCTAACACAGCTGACGTGAAATCTCAAGATCTAGTTATCCGATTGATTCGAAATTTGAAGAAGCTCTTAAAAAGATCTTTAAGCAATCTTAATTTTCTCTAACTCTTTACTAACCTAAAAACAAAAAAAAAGAGCTCAAAAAATCAACCTGAACTTGAAAGTATCGTCATTTGTTTAAACAATGAGATTTTTCATTCTTAGATCGTCACAGCTCGCCGGATGTCCTCTGAACAAATTGCGAGAAAAACATAGGAGATAATAAAAAAAAAGAAAAAAAAAATTTCCTACGGGTTATAACTACATTCATACCGAAGAGAATAGCACATCGTTTTTTTTTCACTCCACTACGACGATCAGAATCATGTCAGACATCATGACATATTTTTATAAGTTTACCTTCTTCAGAGATGCGTACTGGCTACAATTTTACGTGTCTTTTATTCCGGTAAAAATATTAGTAAATATGTGTGCAAAAGACCAATACCAGACAGAATCCTAATTATTAGGTTGTCCCAAAAGTTTCTTTCGTTTTATTAATAAGTAATGGCTGCATAATGTTTGATGTTTTACAATATATTACTTCCTCCGTCCGGAAATATGGTATACATTTAAAAAAAAATCGTAGATTATCGTGAATATAGAAAACAAATGACAACATTCATTATATTATTATAGTATATATTAAAAGTAATATAACCTAATATAATTGACACGTGTCATGTTCTTCTTGGTTTAAAACTTAACGATCAAAGATCAGTTTCTTTTATGATAAATAAAATTGGTACCGCTGCAAAATCAATATGGAAAATTCCGAAGAAGAATTGATAAACTTAAAAAGAAAAGACTCCAAATATAAACAATTGACCGCGGAACAACGTGATGGTATCTTAGAAAAATGATTACAGCACATGAAAGAGAACAAGTTAAAACACTGTGACTAGCTGGAAAATATTTATGTTCCAAAGAAGCGTACAATAAGGCCAAATCATATTTTAATTAAATTTAGGGAGTATTGTAGCAAAATTATTCTTCTTTAATTATAGTTTTTCTAAAAAAGTTAATACAATATACTTGTCGTGTTAATTTTTAGTTTTATTGTTTTTTTTTTCCAAATGTATACTATATTTACGGACAATAAAAATCGCGAAATGTATACCATATTTCCGGACGGAGGGAGTATTATTTTATATAGGATCCATTTTGCTTTATTGCCTTCCTCCATTTCTAGTTTAACAAATAAGGCTGCATGTTTATGTAAACATTGTTAGGTGAAGCCACTGCGGGACAACATAATAAAAAAAAAAAAAAATAAATTCCCAAAACAAGCTTAAAAAATGACGTTAAAAACACAAATACCCCCTTAAACGGTTAAGATAATTTCTGTTATATATTATTCAAATTAAAATACCCCGTTCTATTTTCTACTATTATAATCTTACTCTATATATATCTTACTCTATTTTCTATTATTTAAAGTTATACCAACCTCATGAGACCCTTGTTGTCTGCCGGCGTGAGCAGTTTCGACGCGGGTGCAAGAGACAGGGGTGTAGAAGAGAGGGTGCTGCTCGGCAAGTTCGCCAAACTGGTTAGCGGCGCCAGGGACGTTAGCGATGCCGGTGGTGTGTCCTCCCTTTTACCCGGAAGTGATTTCACCGGTGTACTCGAGAAATGCTCCAAACTTGACCGGACATCCGTTTGCTGTAACAAGCACCCGATCTTAGCTTTCCTTCAAGTTAAATTACTGATGGAACTCATCGAGCTTTCATATTTTAAAAGTAAATTACAAGGAAACGAGCTTTCAACTTTCTAATTTCTGTATTTTGTGATACATTAATAATTGAAAGCTTCGCTTTTAAGTTTAGAACTGATGGCTGAAGGATCGATTATTTTTACTGCTAGTAAATTATAGTAAAAATCTTCCTAGAATTCGTAGTAAAATTTGAAATAAACTTGGAGTAAAAGAATATTTTAATTCATAATTTTGTTACGTTAGTTTAATATATATTACTTAATTATTATTAAATTATTTCCATTTATTGGAAATAATATATTATTTAATGTATAATTAATAAACAAAATTAACTTGTGAATAATAAAAAAGGTTCTCAATTTATAAGTTAATTTTTCAATCTTTTATTTCTAAATCAACGATACCAAAATCATTACATTGTTCATATGTTTTTACTAAAATAATACTAAACACTTCCAAACTTTCGATCTTCGTCATAATTAAAGTTTTTCTAGCTTTTAACTACCTGCTTTTAAAAAATTTCAATTCATCTTACAAAAATTATACCGGCGAGTACGCATTCTAATGAACCGTAATATTCGTATCAAGAATATCTTACTCTATTTTCTATTATTTAAAGTTATACCAACCTCATGAGACCCTTGTTGTCTGCCGGCGTGAGCAGTTTCGACGCGGGTGCAAGAGACAGGGGTGTAGAAGAGAGGGTGCTGCTCGGCAAGTTCGCCAAACTGGTTAGCGGCGCCAGGGACGTTAGCGATGCCGGTGGTGTGTCCTCCCTTTTACCCGGAAGTGATTTCACCGGTGTACTCGAGAAATGCTCCAAACTTGACCGGACATCCGTTTGCTGTAACAAGCACCCGATCTTAGCTTTCCTTCAAGTTAAATTACTGATGGAACTCATCGAGCTTTCATATTTTAAAAGTAAATTACAAGGAAACGAGCTTTCAACTTTCTAATTTCTGTATTTTGTGATACATTAATAATTGAAAGCTTCGCTTTTAAGTTTAGAACTGATGGCTGAAGGATCGATTATTTTTACTGCTAGTAAATTATAGTAAAAATCTTCCTAGAATTCGTAGTAAAATTTGAAATAAACTTGGAGTAAAAGAATATTTTAATTCATAATTTTGTTACGTTAGTTTAATATATATTACTTAATTATTATTAAATTATTTCCATTTATTGGAAATAATATATTATTTAATGTATAATTAATAAACAAAATTAACTTGTGAATAATAAAAAAGGTTCTCAATTTATAAGTTAATTTTTCAATCTTTTATTTCTAAATCAACGATACCAAAATCATTACATTGTTCATATGTTTTTACTAAAATAATACTAAACACTTCCAAACTTTCGATCTTCGTCATAATTAAAGTTTTTCTAGCTTTTAACTACCTGCTTTTAAAAAATTTCAATTCATCTTACAAAAATTATACCGGCGAGTACGCATTCTAATGAACCGTAATATTCGTATCAAGAAATAGTAATTCAAGGAATCGTCTATAATTAGCAACACGACATTCAGTTTACAAATCGCAAATTAAAAAAAAAAAATAATAAACGACAACTTAAATAGTCGCTGTGGTTAAAGAGAAACTACAGCCCTTTAACGCTAGAACTATAAAGCGAACTATAATCCCATTTTGAGGATTTTTTCCTGATTTTCTGTAAAAATGTGAATAAAGGTTTATTTCCATTGCATTACATATTTTTTCAAAAACTTTGGTGCTTTAAGGAGAGACATCACGATTATTATTATACATAAAAAAAAAATATCGACTTTTCTTCTTTACATTTTCTCAAAAATGTTTTCTGAAAATTTCAAAAATAGATTTCAACCAGGTACGTCCAAAAAGTTCTAGGTAATTTTTACTTTCTACTTACGAATTGTAACTTATTAAAACTTTAAACGCGCTTTTCTCGAAACGACTTCTTTTAACTTAAGTAACAGCTTTACGGAAACATCTGTACACTCGATATTTTTCGTTTAACTTGCATTTTATTCAAAAACCCGTTTCTACGTAACGACGTAGGATTTTTTTGATCGATTGCTTTGTTCTATTTGTTTTTAATTAAAAGGCTAGTCAGAATTTCAATATTTCTCTTCAAAAGTCCGCCATATAGATATTTTTCAAAATTTGTTTAATTGGCTGTCATACCATAACCATTGACGTATAATTTTGGAAACACTTCGGTTCTTTTCATTTTAGATGAACCGTTTGGTCGGAAATCTGTCAACCAGTCAGCGGAAAACCTTTTACAGCGTTAATATATCATGTGGAATTTATAAATCAGCCATAGATAAACGAAAAACAATTTTTTTCTTATAACAATATACTATATTATATTATATTATAGTATATTATATTAGTTTATACTATATATATTAACACTAATCCTACCGACGATTGAATTATACCTATTCGTATCAAAGAAATTACAACAGTAGATACTTGGAAAAATACAAAATGCGTCAGAAACAAATCTTTGATCGTATATTTTGCAGAAAATCACGAAAAAATACCCAAAAGTTCACCGTTAATAATTTATCAAATTTAGGTAAGAAATTACGAACCGGTCATTTGACCGCTTTGATAGCTTTAGTGTTAATACAATATATTAACACTATATAAAACTCATAGTTCTTTATTGCTTTAAGTCATTTATAAGACATTAAATTAATTCTGAAAATGGTCTAAGTCAATTCAAGCTTTAAAAACAACATTTTCGTATGAAATTCATACAAAATTTCATATTCATAATAAATTTCCATTAATCAAGACTAAGAAAATTATAAATTAAAATGTCGCATAATATAAAAATAGTTTTTAATTCGTTCAAATGCAATTCATTAAATATCTCGAAACAAGAAATATATGATTTAGACCACTTTCATAATTATGGCCACATATATATAGTGTATTATTATAGTATATTATATTATACTATATTATATTATATAATATAATAAATATCCAATGAAAAGTCCCAAAAAGTTTCAAAAAGATTTACAAAATGGTTTTCTTTCAATAAATTTCCAAAAGTAGCTTTTCAGGCCATTACCGTAGCGTCCCCTCTTAATCACCGACAATTCTATCGTTAATAAGCAAAAGGGCTAAAAACAGCATGAATTTCCACTTCGATTCCCCGTCGTAGCGAATACTTAATTCAGCAAATCGATCGCAATCAAGTCTATTCGGGTCTCAGACGGGGCACGACTTTTGGATCGCTCGGTAAATGGACCATAATCGTTACATTTTGTTGTCTCCGCTGATTGGTTCGATCCCTCCCCTGTTGGAAGCTCGTCCAACCCCCGCGCACGAGAAATCATTATCTCACGCTCCACATTTTTAAGCATTCTGACCCAGTTTTCGCCAGTACCGATCGAGAATTGATTTAGCGCGGACAGCACGCGAAAATCGACGCGGACGCTGCGCCTCTTTCGAGGACAAAACGAGGAAGCACGTGGCCGTGGTCTTCCGGTGTACCTGCTGAATCTGCGCGCGGTCGTACACCTGCTTGTGCACCACCCTTAGATTCTTCTTCCTCATGTTTGACCCTCGTTCCAGTCGCTTCTTTCGTTCGTCACCGTTCCATGACACCCCAGTCGATCAACTTAAAGTTCTCCGCAGGTGGTAGTTTCGATGCATCGTGGCAGGCACACGATCGATATCATCCAAGATACTCTCCAAGCGAAGATCCTCACGAAGTCACACAAAACCCGTCACTGACAAGCGCACCATGTTAGAAAACCGAGTTGCGCGTAACACTAAAGGTACACCATGTCACCGAAGCACCACGTGTTACCAGTGATCACCGAGCCAACGGACCACCGATCCCACGTTGAACGAACGATGTTTCTGTACCGATTCCCAGTGGATCATCCTTCCGGTGATTTTCACCTGACGCGAGAGAGCGGTCGGCGAAGCGGTGACAAAAACCGGTGGCAAAAAGGGCGCGGAAGGACTAGAGCAACGAGATCGAGTTGGCGGCTAGATGTGGCGGGCAGAGACGTCGAGGCGTGAGTAAATTCTCTCTCGCGGCCAAGGAAATTAATTCGAGGAAAGAGAGACGTGCCAGTGGTGAAAGAAAGGAGAGGAACGGGAGCGAGGAAAGGAAAGAAAGAGCGCAGAAGACGCACCAGAGGGGCGCGTACCGCGGGAGGGGCGAGGGAGAAGAACGCGAGTAAGCACACAGGCGTGCACGGAGGAATGAAATCGTCAAGAGAGAGGAGAACGGATGTAGGGAGGTGTTTTTATGAAAGGCGAGCAGTGTGCGTTGACGTCAATTATATAGGTGGCCACGGCAGATAGCCACGTCCGTGCACGAACCCCGGTCTTCTCCTTAATGGGTTAGGTTTAGGTCGTCGGAGAGGTTATCGGTCTCTCCGAGTTCCCTCTCTGTCCCTCATCGTGCCGCCGCTCTATCTTGCTCCTCCTCGCTAGGGATTTTCAAAGTAGATAAGTCTCGAGACGAGAAACTCTGACGGTTCTAGCTTCTTGCCTTGTGAAACGAGGGGGGAGGTCGAGAGTAGGTGTGCAATATTCACGAGGACAGAGGGAGGATTAGGCGCGCCAACGGACACGCTGCAACACGCGGCACTGGACGCCCACGCGTTCGCCGTGCAACACAGCTGAACGCAACATACGATTCTACGTTTCTTTCAGGGTGAACGAACCGTGTCGGGGTAGCCAAGGATACTCGGTGCAAAATGAGTCAGAACGCAGGCTTGCAGCTTGGGAAATTTGCGCTATATTCGAAACTTGTTCGAATAACGGTGAAACGCTGCATAGATGTCGCTAGTTTCTCCCCGTTATGATCTAACGACCGATAGTCCCCGTGGAGAGCATTAGTCGGAAAGTTGTGCGCGATCAGCGAATTAGTATTTAGTTGAAATGTTGGAATACGGTAGTTGGTCGCGTGAACGCACGATTTTCTTCATCAGAGGGCGGAGCGTGTCAGCCGTGGCCCTTTTTAAACGATGTCACGGACGCGTGAAAATAACTAAGAGAAAACTGCGGACGATGGTGATTCCGACGTGTTATCGTCACATTTGACACATCCTCGAGTGTAGTTCGATGTTTATCGTCGAATAATTTAACAAAAAAGTAGGGTGAGTGTCCCATGGAAAATAAAATCTCAGGTTAATTGTTTTTCTTTGTGTGAACCGTTAATTCTAGAAACGCAACCGATACGGTACCGAGTAATGAAACAAACCTAAGAATTGGCTAAATTTCTGTAAATTTAAAAGTGGACGTTGTATGCTCTAAACTATTCTAAATTAATTTCGAAGATTCATAGATGATTGGTATAATTAGACTAATTGTAAGCACGTTATTTCAGAAAACCATTCAGTACCTATGAGAACATTAGACCAAAAAGCAGAAGCCACGTTACCAATAAACATCTCCTAGACAAAACGAATAAATCATATCCTATACCAAATAAAGATAGCAAAATTGTACTGAAATGAACAATTGCCTCGATGATATTCGAAAACGCACTAACCAATCCTCGGTTTAACACACGCACGCATAACGTACACATGATACGTTGAAGCACGATTATCTTCGAAACGATACTTGCCGCAAAGATAGCAATAATTACTTATTCTACATCAAAGCACCTTTTCTTTGTACCAATAGCAAATAATCTCTATTAAACAAAACTTGGAAAAAATTCAGGAACGTCAAAGGAAAAGCTGAAAAATCTCTATCAGGAGGTTATCGAGGTTTATTTCTGTGAAAACAAAATCTGCCACTCGAGCGCTAATTTCGATTTCGCGTACGGTTCAGCCCCACGTCGGAAATACCAGGGGAAAGCTATTCGCGGCTGGAATCTCTGTGAAAATTTCGAACGGTGGCACGCGATCGGCCGATTCGTAGCTTGTTGACGACTCCTGGCCTGACGAACAGAGGAGAGAGAAAGAGGGAGAGCCAAGAGAGAGAATATTTCGATTTTTCCGTCGTTCCGCGACCACGCGTGGAACGTGGTCAGCGTGTGTGCGTTGTATCAGAGTGGGAGAGGTGCGCGACCCCCGGGGTTATCACCGGCCTCTCTGTGTACCTATATCAATCCTAGCTTCGTTTCACGTATCACGCTCCGAAGCGTTGCGCAGGAGCCGCGCGACGCTCACTCGGATCTCTACGCGCGATAATTTTATGGCCGGAGCCACTTTCATGGAAAACTTTATCATCCACGGTGTTGCGTCACGAGCTCGATCGGCATCCTCTCTCACCAACCGTGGATCTCTAATCGAGTAGTTAGCTATGTTTTCTACAAATATTCCTGTACAAACAACCCCTTTATAACAAGGGATTTCTATTAACCCTCTATAGTCCGAATATTGCTTATCAGAGAAAGGAGCTACGATTGATTACAGTATTTTACTTTGATCGGGAAATTTTTAAAATAATAATTGTTATAGATGGACTGTGGTATCGTTACATTAATATAGTAACAAAATTTAATAGTACAGTGATAACTAAATGAAATAAATTTTTTTAAATATAAATACCCGAATATGTAACTCTCTAGTCACACGGCGCCATAGAGGGTTAACACGATTTTGCTCCAACACGATTCGAGAATTGGATAAATTTCTATACGATACGCCACGTTAAAAAATCTTTAAATACAAGCACCATTATTCGATATTTTTCAATCGAGCAGGTGTGTGTTGCATTCTACAAACTAAATCGTTTGTTAACCCTTAAACGCTTATTGGAGAAAAAATTACGATTGATTATAGTTTTTCACTTTGATTTAAAAATGTTTTAACTAATAATTACTGTAGATGGATCGTGGTGTCGCTACAGTGGTACAGTAATCAAATTTAATAGTGCAATGATAACTAAAGAAAATTAATTTTTTAAAACATAGATACATCAGTTTGTAACTTTTAAGTCACACCAATCCATACAGGGTTAATTAAGAAAATTTGACGTTAAACTGAATCTTAATCAATCCCTTAAAATAAGATTCAACAAAACGGGTCCATGTATAGCATTAATAATATTATTGCTATCTCTTTCTGAAAGGTACAAAAATTTTAAAAATCTGTTACATATGTAAGAAATATTTTATTTATAATTTCCACGTTTCGCTGCTATATCACTCACTTTTATTAGGTGGACCAAAAAGTTCGTGTGGGTTTCAACATGTGAATAAAAAGAGATTTTTTTTAATAAAAGGAAATATTTTTGTTCAATAATGTATTGTCCATTTTAACTGCTAACTCACCTTTTGTTTTTAAGAACTGCTCTCAAGAACTGAATTTAGCTGTATTTCAAAGCATGGGAAGACAATTATTGCTAAAAACTGCACCAACTTATTGGCTAACCTAATAAAATGCTACTTTCGTATGCGACGCGTACAGAGGTCCGGACAAGACCGCCCTTACGTTGTTATGCCGACTCGACGTGTAGTGCGAGCAACGCGAGCTAGGAAAAACCCAGAATCACCACGCGAGGGTGAGATGGGCCTTGCCTTCAGGAGCGTATTTCGTAAGCTTTTAAAGACGAAATTTCTTACACGTAATGAAACAAACCACGTTGCAATCAATAGTTTCACAAAAATATTTTATAAACACATTTCATTATGATTTATTCCAAATTTCTAAAACAGATCGATCAAACCATCATATTCCCGAAAGGTTGGAGCAATTTGATTAAATTTTGATTGTTTAAAAAAAATTTCTATTAAAAACGCAATGCGGCAACATGATATATACGTACCAAGTTGAAATAAATGTTATCTTGATATCAATTTTTGATAAACTATATATAATTCCCGTATAACACAGTATTCCTGCAACACGGTTTCGTTTTAACATCGTTCGACAATTCGACAAACTTGTGTGGAAAATTTTTAAATACAACTACCATTATTCAATATTTTTTGTTCGAGCAACCGTGTGTTGTATCAGATTTGAATATAGAATTTTAGAATATTAGAATTTTAAATTCGCTTTGTTCGAGTATTTCGCCTCCAGTATTTCTTTCTTTTCACCATATAAATACGTGGATTATATATTATATAATATTAATATGTAATAAATTTATGAATTATTGATTGTTTTAATAAACATATTTCTCTCGGGTGTAAAAAAAAAATCCGTACGATTTTGTTAATTTTGTTTCTAATCTTGATTTTGTTCTAGTTTGGTGTTTCGTGTAACACAAATTTTTATAACACGCCATTTTTTAGGAACTTAATAACCGTGTTAGACGGAAGTTGCTGATAGAATACTGGATTTGGGAGATTTTTTTTTAAAGTATCTTGGTTCTGTGAAGATTTATAAGATTATTAGAATGTTGATAGTGATTTTTGAATCTTTTAAATATTTGGGAATCGTAAATCTTTACTCTCATATTTAACTAATTTTGTAATAGCAGAATATTTCTGTATCTGCGTGTTTAAGTTTTTGGAATAGTAGGAAACTGAATTAGAGAGATACGTTTTAAAAAATATAAAGATTTATGTAATGACTTATGGGGTTATTAAAATAATAATACTGACTTTTGAAATATTTTTAGTATTTGGGAATTGGAGATTTTTATTCCGATTTTATGACAGCTGATTAGCTAATTTTATAACAGAAGAATATTGTTATATTTGATTGCATTTGTTGAACTTTTTAAATGGTAGGGTGCTAAATTAGGAACATATGCTTTGAAAAATATGGGAGTTCGATAAAGACTTCTGCGATAAAGGTAACGGTGAGTTTTGAGACTTTTATTAGATACTTGGTTTAAGCTGTGTTCATGGAAGCACCGTAGTATTTTTCTTTTATTATTACGTAAGTATATGTTAGTACCTTAAATTTATACGAAAGATTATAATACTATCCGAATGATAATTTTGATTTCAATAGTTTTGTTAAACAGTAATTAATCATGAATCTTGGTAAAGTTTGAGATACTTTAATAATTTGACTACTGTGTATCTTCCATCTTTTTTGTTTGCGTTTTCAGGATAATATACTGATGAAATNTTGTTTCAATGTTTCGAAGAAGACAAAGTTTTCTATTAATGTTTAATAATAACCGCTATTTTCTGAAATTAAAGATTTTGTGACTCGTTTCTTATTTAATTCTCTCTTCAATAATAATATAATTGCCATCTTTTTTATATGAGTTTTTTAAATGGTGTCTAAAGTTCACAAAACAGTAGCTTAGAGAAAAAAGGATCCATCAAAACTCTTTCTTCAAATAAAAAAAATAAAAAAATAAATTTAAATAAGAAATAATGTATACAGTAATGTTCCAATAAGGTTTAAGAGGGTATTTGTATTTTGAACACTTAAAAATTTTTTTTTTTTTTGCATTTTCTTAAAATAGATATCTTCGAAAATATCTGTGTCGAAGATTATGCCGGAATTTATAAAAATAACGGAGTTACACACATTTGAAGAGCACTGTTGCGACACGACAATGAGGGTATTTTACCCTTTGATTGGTATTCATTGTATTCTTGTTTAGGAAGGGTCCTTATACGTCTTTTTAATCACTGCAGGTATATTTTTAAGCGTTCCCTGAGTTTAGTTTAGTTTCTCCTATCGAGCAAAGCGAAAAGAACCTAATAAATAGTGATCCTGTGTGAAATTTAACCCATATTTCTCGAAACCATGTTTTCTAACACAGCTGACGTGAAATCTCAAGATCTAGTTATCCGATTGATTCGAAATTTGAAGAAGCTCTTAAAAAGATCTTTAAGCAATCTTAATTTTCTCTAACTCTTTACTAACCTAAAAACAAAAAAAAAGAGCTCAAAAAATCAACCTGAACTTGAAAGTATCGTCATTTGTTTAAACAATGAGATCTTTCATTCTTAGATCGTCACAGCTCGCCGGATGTCCTCTGAACAAATTGCGAGAAAAACATAGGAGATAATAAAAAAAAAGAAAAAAAAAATTTCCTACGGGTTATAACTACATTCATACCGAAGAGAATAGCACATCGTTTTTTTTTCACTCCACTACGACGATCAGAATCATGTCAGACATCATGACATATTTTTATAAGTTTACCTTCTTCAGAGATGCGTACTGGCTACAATTTTACGTGTCTTTTATTCCGGTAAAAATATTAGTAAATATGTGTGCAAAAGACCAATACCAGACAGAATCCTAATTATTAGGTTGTCCCAAAAGTTTCTTTCGTTTTATTAATAAGTAATGGCTGCATAATGTTTGATGTTTTACAATATATTACTTCCTCCGTCCGGAAATATGGTATACATTTAAAAAAAAATCGTAGATTATCGTGAATATAGAAAACAAATGACAACATTCATTATATTATTATAGTATATATTAAAAGTAATATAACCTAATATAATTGACACGTGTCATGTTCTTCTTGGTTTAAAACTTAACGATCAAAGATCAGTTTCTTTTATGATAAATAAAATTGGTACCGCTGCAAAATCAATATGGAAAATTCCGAAGAAGAATTGATAAACTTAAAAAGAAAAGACTCCAAATATAAACAATTGACCGCGGAACAACGTGATGGTATCTTAGAAAAATGATTACAGCACATGAAAGAGAACAAGTTAAAACACTGTGACTAGCTGGAAAATATTTATGTTCCAAAGAAGCGTACAATAAGGCCAAATCATATTTTAATTAAATTTAGGGAGTATTGTAGCAAAATTATTCTTCTTTAATTATAGTTTTTCTAAAAAAGTTAATACAATATACTTGTCGTGTTAATTTTTAGTTTTATTGT
>SMSQ01012486.1:33867-47792 GCA_019453375.1 Ctenoplectra terminalis | reverse complement strand
TTTTTTTAAATATCTTTTAATAATTTCATTGCAGAAAGGCTAAAGAAAGTTTCTTAACCCTTCGTTGCATCGTGTCGCAAATATGCAACGTATTGTTTAATTTAAATTCTTTGTGTTGTGTTTATATTATGCTGTACGCATTAATTGCGCATATCTTGTCTTTCATAATGTTCGCTTAGATAAATTTTTTGAAGAAAAGAAACTTGAACGTTGCTAACTTCTTATTATTATCATTTGTGTGAAATCACGTATTTTCTTTCAAAATTAAAAAAATTGTGTAATAAAGGGTTAATATATAGATCGATAGTTTCTGTTAATATAACGGAAATTAGGAGCTTTTGAGTTTTATTAATAATAGGGGAGACCGAGGCGAATCGGATCGAAATAAGAATTTATAATAAATAGCTAACATTTTAAATTTTTGCTATTATTCTTTCACTATCGAAAGAAAATTATCCGATTTGCCTCTATTTATCCTAAAGGAGAAATTAGATACTTATTCAAATTAGCAATACTTATTTACATTTAACACAATTATTTATTATTAATATTTAAATTAAATGTGTATTAATTACGAATTTATAATAAACAGTTAACCACCTAAATTTTTACTATTACTCTTTAACTATTAAAAGAAAATTATTCGATTCACCTCGATATACTCTAAAGGCGAAATTAAGTACTTATTTAAATTTAAAACAATTATTTATTATTAATATTCAAATTAAATGGATACCAATTATAAAGTTAACTTTCTAAATTTTTGCTATTATTTTTTCATTATCGTACCGAAAATGATTCGATTTACCTCGGTCTACCCTATTTAATTCATAACAATGCTATATATATCAATTATTTTTATGTTTAGAGGAAAAATTTTCGTACAGTGAAGAATCTCAAAGTGGTCCGTATATTTAGCTTGCTGGATTATCTCTGATATATTTTAAACAGCTAGAAAGTTGAGAATAAATTCAATGACGAGCTGAAAACTTTGAATAATTCAGCGTGCTTAATCAGGGACAAACATATATATTTCGACTTGGTGTAACTCAGTTAATTGTATCTTTGACGTGTAGCTTTCACGTTTTTTCGCAATCCTTTAATACATTAATTTTAATTGCTTCGCGATAACGTATATATGTGTACATACATATTTTGAATAAATTAATATTTATAGTAATTAACGCGACACTCATGATAAATTGTAGATTTTGCAGATGCTTTAAAAAATATGCACTTTTGAAGATATTAAAATTAATTCTTTCTAAAAATGAAAATAATTTCACACTTTTTTTTCTATTTTATCCTAAAATGTATTCCATTTTACATTAAAAGAAAGATGACAATAATATTTAATCCCTTTATTACCTTATTAAAAATAAAAATAATTTCACACTTTCTCAGGTACTTTGTCATAAAGCATATTTCGTTTTGCATAAAAAAAGGATAATAATTATATTTCACCCTCTCAGTATCTTACAATTTTTCCTAAGATTTAGGAATGCTTTAAAAAATACACTTTTGAAGATATTAAAATTAATTCTTTCTAAAAATGAAAATAATTCCACACTTTTTTTTCTATTTTATCCTAAAATGTATTCCGTTTTACATTAAAAGAAAGATGACAATAATATTTAATCCCCTTATTACCTTATTAAAAATAAATTATTTAAAAATAAAAATAATTTTACTCCTCCTATACTATTTTATTATAAAGCTTATTTCGTTTTGCATAAAAAGAAGGTTAATAATAACATTTAACCCTCCTAGTACCTTACAACTTTTCCTAACATTTATAAATGCTTTAAAAAATACACTTTTGAAGATATTAAAATTAATTCTTCCTTAGATAAAAATAACTTCACACTTTCTCCAGTACTTTATTACAAACCGTATTTCGTTTCGCACAAAATGAAGCCTAATAAACACATTTAACCCTCCTGGTACCTTACAATTTCTCCTATCATCAATAAAACCTTCAAAAAATACTCACTCTTAACATTTATTAAAATCAACAATCACTTCAAAAATAAAACAACATCACACATTCTTCACTATTTTATATTTTGCCTAAAAAGAAGCAAACTCATTTTTCACACGAAACATATTAACTCTCACGGTGTACAACGGTCTGCTCCAACATTTCTCCAGACCACCAAAAGGGTTAAACGCCACAATTACATAAAACAGTTACAGCATCGAGCTCGAAAGACGCAGGTGCCCGGTTTCTAAAATACAATTTCCACTTACAATTTCACAATGAGAAACCTGCTGTCCCCTTGCTCGGAATCAACCGAGCTTCCTATTTAAATATCCGTGAACGAAAACACCGTCGAGCTGGCCGAGAAGAGCATCGAGTTCGAAAGCAGATCTATGGTAATCAGTTTGGAGGCTCGATCGTGGTAACAAGAAGATTTCCGAGCGGGCAGACGCATTCTTCGTCGAAAGTCGAAAAAATTGGTGAAGGGTTGAGAATGTCGGATGAGACGTACAGCGTGGCAAGGCGGAAACGCGGAGCAAAGGGAGGACGGGCAGGAACAAGAAGATATGTTAGAGAGTAGCGGTTGCAGGGTTACAGAAGGACGAGGAAAAGAAAACGGCGCCGTGGACTGTGTCGAGGATGTCTGGTTGGCAGTTCAGAGGCGCCGACCCGGTGTCCCACGGCGTTCGTTTGGTATTTCATTAACACCTCCGCTAATTATTTCCCTTTTTTTGTGCGGCCTGGCCGGTTTCGTAGCAGGATCGGGAATGCACCTTACAAGTCGCGAGTCCGGGCTCCGGATACCTCCAACCTCCGGATACCGTATATGCTCTTGCTCGTGTGCGCGTAAAATGCGTTCGTTGAATATCATTTATAAACCGCGTATCGCCACCCGAGACTTGGAGACGCGTCTCTGGATATTAGGTTTGTTTATACGAGCTGTAGGATTTTCTTGGCAAATGACGGTTACCTCGTGTTACTTTTCCGTGTTTTCAAGTTTGTACGAGATGTAGAATTTTCTTGGCGAGTGAGAGTGAGCTCGTGTCATTTTCTAATGTTTTCAATTTAAAAAATAGCGATATAATGCCGGAGAATGATTAATATTAACCCTGTTGCTGCGAAGAGCGTAGACTTGGAGACGCGTCTCGAGATATTAGGTTTGTTCATATGAGATGTAGGATTTTCTTGGTAAATGACGGTAACCTCGTGTCATTTTTTCATTTTTATAAGTTTGTACGAAATGTAGGATTTTATTGGTAAGTGACGGTAACCTCGTGTCATTTTTTCTGGTTTCCAATTTACAAAATAGCGATACAATGCCGTAGAATGATTAATATTAACACTTTCGGTACGAAGAGCATAGACTTAGAAACGCGTCTCTAGATATTAGGTTTGTTTATATGAGATGTAGGATTTTCATTCTTAGTAAGTGACAGTAACCTCGTGTCATTTTTTCGTGTTTCCAATTTACAAAATAGCGATATAATTCCGTAGAATGATTAATATTAACCCTTTCGCGACGAAGGGCGCAGACTTGGAGACGCGTCTCTAGATATTAGGTTTGTTTATATGAGATGTAGGATTTTCTTGGTAAATAACGGTAACCTCGTGTCATGTTTTCATTTTTCCAAGTTTGTACGAGATGTAGGATTTTCTTGGCAAATGACACATTATAAATTGAAATTATCTGTGAATCAAAATTTACGCTGAAAATTTCATAGAAATAACAAAGTGAATTTCGGTGAAATCGGATAACTTTGGTGCAGCATATTTGACACACATCCACGAAACGCATTTAAAAAATGTTTTATTGCAGACTCGGATAAGAAAAGTTGTAAAAAGCGACCTTTGCTATTTTCTTCGCGATTCCGACCGATTGCAATTCTTTCAACATTTTTTTTTATACACATTAGCTAGTAAACTAATTCTTCTAAGTTCTCAAGAAAACTAAAGTAGTTTGGTTCAGTTTTTAACAAAGTTATTTTATTTTATAGTGTATACGATTTTGAGCGTGAATCAACGGATAAAGAGTATATCTGGAGAGAAAGAGATGATAAGCAGTTAAAAATGCAAATGTTAATTGAAATTACTTAACAGTATTTTTTTTAAATCAAACATTTATTAAACAGAATGGAAACAGTTCGTGCAAAAAGAATTAAATATACACGCCGAAAATTTCATAGAAATAACAAAGTTGTCCGATTTGGGTGAAACTTGCAGCATATTTGACACACATCCACGAAACACATTTAAAAAAATGTTTTATTGCAGAATCGGATAAGAAAAGTTGTAAAAAGCGACCTTTGCTATTTTCTTCGCGATTCCGACCGATTGCAATTCTTCCAATATTTTTTTTTTTTACACATTATCTAGCAAACTAATTCTTCTATCTTCTCAAAAAAACTAAAGTAGTTAGGTTCAGTTTTTAACCTTAAGAAAAATTGTAAAAAGCAACCTTTGCTATTTTCTTCGCGATTCCGACCGATTGCAATTTTTTCAACATTTTTTTTTTTACACATAATAATTCTTCTAACTTCTCAAGAAAACTCAAGTCGTTTGGTTCAGTTTTTAACAAAGTTATTTTATTTTATATCGTATACGATTTTGAGCGTGAATCAACGGATAAAGAGTATATCTGGAGAGAGAGAGAAATGATAAGAAGTTAAAAATGCGAGTACAAATTCCATGTGACAGAGCAGGTGTACCGATTATGTATAAGTAATGACAGTTAATTGAAATTACATAAAACGATAATAGAGAGCTATCGGTTCCTTTTCTCGCGAGCTTATTTGTATACACGTTAGGATATGTATTTCATGAATTTTTCATTGTCATTAATATGCCTTGTTTTGCATGTTAAACTGCTTTATTATACATTCGAATCGCCAATGTTCTTTCAAGGTAATGTTTTGTAATACAGTTTACTTTTACATAACGCTTGTTTCTTGGCTGCTTCTATAATAAATTGTCGATCGGTGAAAAAGTCTTTCGACACGAAAAATCAACGAACCTTTTTCTTGCGATTTTAAATCGATTTCAATACGAGTTAGATAAACGAGAATATAAATGATTTATAATAGGATAGACGGAGGCGAATTGGATCAATATAAGAATTTAGAAGGAAAGATTTTTAGGTTTAAACAGAGCTTTTTATTAATTACGAATTTATAATCCAAAGTTAACTTTCTAAATTATGACTATTATTTTTTCGTTTCTTAGTGTCAATAGTAATCAATTATTTATGGTACATTTATGTTTCAAAGCCTTGCAGTAATAATAACTTTTGTCCGCACACTAAATACTTGTTTTATTAGGTCTATATTGATTAATGAATTTGTTTAATCTCTTGCAATACTTTGACGAGTCTGAACACGAATATCACAAGTGAGACTCGTGGTCACAAATTTCTAGAAAACGTCTAATTAACACATTCGCGACCAGTCAATTTTTTCCGTTTCTAATACTGAGAACCGGCGAAAATAACGATATATTTATAATCATAATTTCTTATACACTGCGGTGCGTAACTATAACACCGCCTAAATTTTTAACTGTTCCAGAATTTAGATTGAAAATACAGAAAGATTAATTGTAAAAATTGAAAGTGTACGAAAAATAATCAACTTTAAATTAATTTTTATTTAAATTCTCCTTTTGTACAATATGATACAATCAAAAGACTGAATTTTCAGTGTTGCGTAACAATAGCACCGCATCAATAAAATCAACGATAAACAATTTTAATATCTCGTAGGATCACCTTTTTTTGTAATTAGCTCGAAAATTGTGTCTGGAACGCTATCAATAAGTTTCCGAAATATATCTCTACTTATTTCGTTACTTATTTTTATTATTGCATTTCTAAATTAGTAAATAACAACGCCGGTGCTATAGTTACGCAACAGTTGAAAATCACATTTTCTATTATATCGTTTGGTATAAGAGGGCAATTTAAATGTGATTTAGTCTACGGTTCATTTTTCTCATACTTTTTCAATTTCTACAATTAATTCTTTTGCACTTTCAATCTAAAGTCTAAAACAGCTAAAAATTTAGGCGGTGCTATAGTTATGCACCGCAGTGTAGAAATTTTAGAAATTTAGAATAATCAATTTTTGGGGATCTTCCGTAATTTTTTGTAAAAAATATGCAAAAAGAATTGTTACCCTTATTAAAGGTATTTTTCGAAATACCTATCATTCTGATTTCTTTGGTACAAATAAGACTACTTTAATTGCCGGTAGTTCTAGCGTTAACACTTTGCACGATTTTTCATCACTGAAGGAAAGAAGTTTCATAAATATCCTTTTTCCTCTGGTAAACGAAACATAAATTTTTAATTTTCTAAATTATCATGGTGCGATATCTTTGGAAATTGAGCGTAATCGTGTTGAAAACAGAATGTCTCCATAACGGAGCCAAAAGAGTACCGAGGGTTAAAGCAAGAATAAAAATGATAAAATTTGTTTTGAAATATCAATGTTTTTTTTTATTTAGCTTTTCAAAGTTACATCAACCTGGATGGGTCGCAATTATGTGTTGTTTAAAATAAAAAGATTTTTATAATCTGTATACTTGCTTTATAGGTATTTATTATTGTGCTGAATTTCAAATGACTAAAACCTAAACAACCTTAACAGTAGCGTTCGGCGAGCGTCGGCCGCTACACCTTCATATCTTTTTGGAGAGGATTTTGACCGACTAAATGGTAGCGCAAGGGATTAAACAATAAGATCGATTATTCTTTTTGATACGGGATATAACTGCATTTATACTAAAAGGAACAGCACATCGGTTTTTTGTTTTAATTCACTGGTATTTTAGTATTTTCTTTAACACTAGATTTACGGAACCTGTCAATTTGACGCAGTTCAGATCTCGTGTTTGAGTTTAACAAGTTTAACAAGGAAAATGTAAACCCGAAATGAAATTTCTACACGAACAACGTGCTAAATAAATCTTTCTTAATAGAAATTTATCGATTTAAAGTAAAGTGAATTAATGATGTTACGAAAAATCTGTATTTCAGTGTACCCATCAAAATGATCCAATTGATGCCCGTAAACCTAGTGTTAATAGTATTTCTTAGTATTTTCCTCAATAACCAAGTTATTAACCCTGTATGGGACCGTGTGACTTAAAAGTTACATACTGATGTATCTATATTTAAAAAAATTAATTTTCTTTTGTTATCACTGCACTATTAAATTTGATTACTGTATTACCGTAGCGACACCACGATCAATCTACAGTAATGATTAGTTAAAACATTTTCAAATCAGAGTGAAAAACTGTAACGAATCGTAATTTCTTCTCCAATAAGCAGACAAAATTCGGGCTATAGAGGATTAATAAAAAAACAAAAACTGGAGAAAGTATTAAAAATGTTCTGTAGTACGGTTCGATAGTAACAGAGTATTGTTTTTTAAATCAAAACATTTATGAAACTGAATCGAAATAGTTAATGCAAAAAAAAAAAAAAATATACATGCCGAAAATTTCATAGATCGTAGTTTCGTAGTTAAATAAAATCATTTATCCATTTTTGTACGGATTATAACTAGATTTATAGTAAAGAGAACTAAAATGTCAGCCAGTGCGACATATTTTTATAAGATTACATTCTTCAGTGACGCAACTCCGTATTTTCATTAATAACCAAGTTATTAAAAAAAAAAAAAAAACCGGAGAAAATTTTAGAAATGTTCTGTAGTACGATTCGATAGTAACACGGTATTTTTTTTTAAATTGAAACATTTATCAAACTGAATCGAAACAGTTATGCAAAAAGAAAGAAACTAAGCATACATGCCGAAAATTTTATAGATCGTAGTTTCGTAGTTAAATAAGATCATTTATCCATTTATGTACGGACTATAACTATGTTCGTATTAAAGAGAACTAAAATGTCTGCCAGTGCGACATATTTTTATAAGATTACTTTTTTTAATAACGCGAATCTGCTACAATTTTACGTATCTGACTTAAAAAAAATATATATTAGATTATTGCGAATGAAATATCCGAATTATCCATAAAACGACTATGACTTAAAAAGAAACTCTGACTCAAAAAAAATATATATTAGATTATTGCGAATGAAATATCCGAATTATCCATAAAACGACTATGACTTAAAAAGAAACTCTGACTTAAAAAAAATATATATTAGATTATTGCGAATGAAATATCCGAATTATCCATAAAACGACTATGACTTAAAAAGAAAATATATTAGATTATTGTGAATGAAATATCCAAATTATCCATAAAACAACTATGTTTTTATTAACACTAGGTTTACGAATGTTTCTTATATTCCTACTCCTACTTTATTTAAAATTGATGGGTGAACAAAACTGTATATTGTCTTCAAAAATATAATTTATTTTGTTTTGAAACACTATTAACTTAGTTAATAAAGTTAAAACGTCTCCGAATTTTGGAAGAGTTTGTTCTTTATTGTTGCACTGATCACTTATTTATAATAATTTCTAGAATTTTACATGAGAAATTGCAAACAAGTAATTTTGACCGCTTCGGTGGTTCTAGGATTAATGTTACCTTTAATTATTAGGTGTCGGAAAAAGTTCGTGCGGATTTATGGTACAAAATTGACGGTGTCTTTCGTGAAATGTAATTTTATTTAATAAAGCAATCGTTAATAATTTCTGTAGCTCTTCTCCAATATTTTTTAAACTTATACATTTCACTTGTATAAAAATCTCGAGTTCCGATTACGAAAATAAATCAACCGCTGTTCTGATCTCGTTATTTCAATTTTTACAAGCTTGGAAAAAACTCGAATTAGTTTGTTGTACTCTCTTTTTAATAACAGAAAGATTTCTACAAACACTACAAATACTTTCTGTTGCATTTCTTGCTGCATTTCTAAACTTAAATTCATAAAACACGAAAGCATGAATTTTCAACATTTCGCTTACGATCTTCAACTTTGGATAAATAATAGAACAAATTCAAACAAATGAAGACGTCCAACAAAATGGACAAAATCTTCTAACGATACCATCACTATTACATCATTTCCGCAAAATGCTACAAAAAATTAAATTCCAATTTATCTCTGTCAAAAAACCGCACCAACTTTCACCTACTACACAACGACGTAAAATTGAACATATCAATCCACATAATACCCTGAAAATATCAATAAATACACGTCCGAACAACCCGCACCGAACAGTGTTCAGACAAACAAACAAAAAGAGAGGAAAAAGAAAAAACCCAGAGGTCTAAAAAAAAATGACGTAAAAAACAGAAATACGCCTTAAAAGGTTAAAATTAACGCCCGAATTCCCATCGCGTGTGTCGTGGCCACAGGTCACCCAGTCCACGGCGAACAATTCCTCGAATAATAACCCGGCCAGAGTCAGGATAACGATAACGCGCCTGAACGAACGGACATCGGCGTCGCGACGGAGCAACGAGCTGCTGCACGCAAAGCAGGCGCCTCCCGTATCCGTTGCGGCCGATACAGCACGCCGTGGCCAGCACTAAATTTAGGATGTATGCTTAAATGAACGAAAGGTCGTCCTTAGATATCCCCGGGACCGAAATTTATGTAGGTGTTGTTGGTGGCTTTTATCAGTCCGGCTGGCATTCCTTTGCGTCCACCCGGCGCCCCGGTGTCGGCCGAGAGCAGGTTCTAATTCGTGTGACTGTGACTCGGTTCCTCGAATCGGCTCCTCTCAGCCATGGCCGGTCGCGAGCGAGCGAGCGGAAAGGTCGCACGAAAAACGGCGTATTTATACTTTGACGCGCGAACTGGCCAAATTATTCGTCGTTATCTCGGCCCGGTGCTGTACTTCGATTTGTTCGAGAAACCGCGTGGATAATGTTCGCCTCGACTTTCGAGCACCGCGAGACTGCGGCTCTGCGATTTACGCGACGGTTCCTTCGGCTCCGCGAGTCTCGTCCGCGATTCGTCGTTAACGCAGCTCGTTTCGATGCTTCTCGCCGTGGAAACTTCGGGGAATCGTGTGTTGAGTGCTGTTGTGATTGGTTGTTTTTTTTTTTTTTTGCTCAGGTTTCTTTTTTGGGGAGAGTGGTAAACGGATTTTTGAGGGTGGAGTGCTGTGAGGATGTCCGGGGTTGTTTCTTGGAGAATTTTGTGAATTTAGGATGAAGTGAGTGATAATTGTTAGAGAGATTGGGTGTTTGAGTAATTTTTTTTAATTGTGGTATTGTTAATACTTAGTTAAAGGGGATTTATTCGTTTTGAAATAAGTCGCTGAATGAGGGATTAGAGAGATCTTTGGTATAATTGTTATTCTTTTGGTAGCTATATGTATTAATAATAGCTATTCGCTGCTTTTATACCATTTTATATGCGAAACATTGAAATATTATACGCATTTTATATTCGCTAATTCTCAGTTTTGTAGATTGAAATTGCGGTTAAAGATAAAATTAAACTTTGTAGTGTTTGGACAATAATCTGTGCCACGAGTGTGACTCGCGGTTGTAAGACAAGGGGTCAATTGGGAGATATTTCATCTTTTCTTTAGCAACGCGCAGTCTATCGTTTCGTTTCTTATTTCTCTTTTGTTATTTAATGGTATTAAGTTCCAGTTGTAGAGTTATTCGTGGAAAACACGGTTGTGTAAGTGTTAAGATCCTACTGAACGTTACCCAAACTTTTTATTCAGAACCTAGAAGTGTCCGGTGTACGAGTTTCAATAAACGAATATTTTCTGAATTTCTCTTCGACGATTCTTCTTACCGTGTTCTACTTCCGCGAGATTTTTCCGGAAGCGTAGAGTGAAAAATCTAGTCAGAGAGATTTTTTAAGTTTAAGTTGCATTTCATTGGGATATGAATCACGGGTGAACCATACGATCGAATTAGGAGCCATCGAATTAGGACCACGCACGAAAATTTCACTTTTATGGCTGTAACGTTGTGTCATATATGGAAAACTGTCTTTGATCGTTCAAATTATTACTAAATACGTTGATAACGATGTATACATAGCAATTGATTAGTTTTACTGTAAAAGGAAATATTTTTATTCAATAATGCATTGTCAATGAAATAAGTCAGCTTTTGATTTTAAGATTTTAACTGAACTTAATCGCATTTCAAAGCGCTACAAGACAATTATCGTTAAAACCCGTACGAACTTATTGACCAACCTAATGCATATACAATCCCTGGCCATCGAATTAGGACCACGCACGAAAATTTCACTTTTATGGCTATAACGTTGTGTCATATACGGAAAACTGTCTTTGGTCGTTCAAATTATTACTAAATACGTCGACAACGATGTATACATAGCAATTGATTTGTTACTATCGCGATAATAATCAAACTCCGTGGGCGATGAGCGATTCCAAAACCAAAAACATCCCTTCGCTCCCATGACCGGGCAATTCTCCCAACTCGAACGCCATAGAAAACGTCTGGAGCCTAGTCGAAAGACTAGTTTGCAACAATAACAATAATACTTATAATTCGTTAATAGATTCTATTAAATTACATTAAACAAAGAAACTACTTTCCTTTGCAGGCCTCTACAATTTTCTTCTGAATTCTTAACTATTCCGCAATCAAATGCTTTTGAATTACAGTCCCTAGCCATCGAATTAGGACCACGCATGAAAATTTCACTTTTATGGCTATAACGTTGTGTCATATACGGAAAACTGTCTTTGGTCGTTCAAATTATTACTAAATACGTTGACAACGATGTATACATAGCAATTGATTTGTTACTATCGCGATAATAATCAAACTCTGTGGGCGATGAGCGATTCCAAAACCAAAAACATCCCTTCGCTCCCATGGCCGGGCAATTCTGCCGACTCGAACGCCATAGAAAATGTCCGGAGCCTACTCGAAAGACTAGTTTACGACTCTCCGAACACCGCGTTATCTGAGTTGAAAACAAAAATTACAGATATTTGGGAAAATAACGAAGATACGAAGCATATGATCGAGCGATGTATACGGAGCGTGCCGGAAAGGATACGAGCTGTCGTCAAAGCAAAGGGTGGAAATACAAAATATTAACGTGTGTTAATAACGTTACGTACAGTAGTAGCGTATCATGTTAGTAGTTAATAAATTATATCGTTACAATTTGAACGGGCCTTTTAATTTTACGTAAAACGTGAAAAATGGTGAAAATTTGTAGCGGTCCTAATTCGATGGCCAGGGACCGTGGAACCGCAGACCGCTGCGCTAACTGTCCCACATAAATACGGTTGCTATAGTAACTTTTATAAAGCGTGAAATTTACAAATTGTAGATAAATAATAGTTATTGACGTACAATGCACAAAACTGTACATGCTTTTGCTCGAGCGATTGCTACGAATATGATTTCTAAAATAACAGCAATAAAATAAATATTAAAGGAAATGAGCAATACAAATGCAATATTTTTTTTCCATTAAATTAATTAAATTAAATTATATCGTTACAATTTGAACAGGCCTTTTAATTTTACGCAGAACGTGAAAAATGCTGAAAATTTGTAGCGGTCCTAATTCGATGGTCAGAGACTGTACAAGTTTCGATAAATGAATATTTTCCTGATCTCTCTTTGACGATCTGTTTTTCGTACCGTGATCTACTTACGCTAGATTTTAGATCTGTTTCATGAAACCAAGCAGATTTTTTAAGTTCACATTGCATTTCATTCGGCTATTAATCACGGGTGAATCACGCGGCTTGAAAGAAAAATTTTTCTGCGAAGCAAATAATGCAAATCTAGTGTGAATCGTATTTTATTCGTATTAACTCTTTGGGACACGCTGGGATTAAAAGTATTCCACCTTTTTGATGCACCGTAATGCATGGTGGGACATTTTTAGTCCCACCTCGACTTAGGGAAAAGGATGCGCTTTAATAAATACCATTCATGAACCCACGTGTCACGGTGGGACTATTTGAGTCCCACCCTGTAACGACAAATTCAATAAAATTATTATTATTTTTTTATGTTTTTACATTACGCGATTCCTTTATTAGTAAAAATATACCAATTTTGTTTCGCTTAAAACGCAATCAAATTTCTATGCAACATGGGTCTATTTTATCATCTGAAATCCTGTGCCGCAAGGAGTTAATGTAACTTTTTCGTACCATAGTAATAATTTTATCACACACTGTATTTATTCGATGGTTCCCTGGAAACAATTTCATTTATTCATTTCAGAGTTCTTTCCTACGAAATATAATTTCATACCAACTGTCCGTGCCGAAAAATAAGCAGAATGTTTTCGACGAACAAGTCAATCGGGAACAGAATACATTACGTCAAAGGTGAAGTTCTCGGAATGTATTTCTCTCATTTTATTCCTCGCTGTCCGTATAAAATAAGAACGCGAGAAATAAAGACCGGTACAAATTTTCTTTTCAATATTTATAAGCTCGACGTGGGTGGACCGACGCGATTTCTTCCCGCTCCAACCGATCCTAATCGTTCCGTGTTCTGACTGCACTTTATCCCCACCATTTCCGTCTATGCCGAGGCTTTAACAGTGCATAATGGTGCACCTGACTTGTTAACCAAACGAACAAGAAATCGCCAGTTTTCCGAACCTCGATTTCGTACGGTCAGTCTCTAACGATACGTAATGTTCTAGAAATAGAACATTGTCCAGGAGAAATCACTACGTGTTGCTTTTATTTTTAACCGGGTCATTTAAATCGATCGAAATAAAAATGTTTCCTCGCTACATGTGAAACGACGTTTCTCTAGAATTTTTCAACCCCTAGTTTGAAGGCTGATATCACTCCAAGAAAATAAACGATGGAAAATAAAAAGATACGTGTCTAATATTTTCTCGAGATTTATATCATGTCGAAGTTTCATCGAAATGAAGAGAAACGTAATGCAAGGGAGATAAATCTTTATCCACATTTTTAAAATCATGGAAAATTTTCAATACCTAAAATACGGAATAAATTGGAAT
>SMSQ01012476.1:30417-41910 GCA_019453375.1 Ctenoplectra terminalis | reverse complement strand
CTTGGTGGATTAAAGTCAATGTATATTCTATAAACAAATAGTATTATGCATAGGGTATCATCAGAAGAGAGGTCAGTATTAATATCTCAAAATAAAACAAATAAATCGGCTTATTATTATTCTCGTACTGACAATTGTCGCAAAACTGTATATACTATATACTAAATTACATTTGAAGTTTTGTGCATACTAGAAAGTAAAACTAAAAAAACTATTTCGAAACCTCCGCAAACGAGGTGTGGACGTTGTTTCGTGATGGATGGTCTGAACATGGAAACATTTGTGATTGATGTGGAAAATTGAAGAAAAAGTAACATATCAACTAATTTTCTATTGTATCATATTTTATATAAATTACATTTTTTGGTATTTTTCAAGTTCGGTTTCATTCGTAATCGGTGGACGTTCTAACCCGAATGCAACATTTCTTTTTTAAATAAACCATCAAATTACTTAACAGATGGGAAAAGATCATGACAAGTAATGGTTGATACATCAATGATTAAAAATAAATGTATGTCTTAGTATCTCGTAATAAAAATTAGTGTGGAGGAACGACATTACTTGTGGAGTAACCTAATATTTAAAAAAAATTAACTTTCTTGATAAATGTATATTGTTACTTCAAAGTATTTCTTCAATATTTAAAAATTTTTTCATTATTTCCTTCAATAAGCAATTTTAAGCTTAATTCCTACAATTATAAACTGGGTAAGTAATGCATGCACATGCTTCATTAACCCTGCTTCCTTTCGATAAAAAATTTCCAAATTTTAAGAAGTATATAAAAAACCTATCGTCAAAATCCAAACTTCTTGTTTCAATTTTACGTTGAAGACACACTTTTATCAAAATTAGGAATTTTTTTCAGTGAAATAAGATCGCGCCTGAATCGAAAGGAATCTGAGGACCGTAACAAGGTTAACCGAACCGTTCAATTATCCGAAAAATTCGATTCTCCGAACGACTTCGGTCCCGATTGGATCTCATAATTTACGCTCTACTGTACATTACTATTTAAACTCGCTATCATTTAATTATAAAAAGCATACAAGAGTTACCACAGCTCACATCGAAAGTCTCTGTGAATTAGTACCCATCTATCGATGTCGCTAAAACGAGCACTGAAAGCACCAACAACGAACAGAGTAAAAATTTACAAAGTGAAAATTTACGAAGTAAAAATATCATCGACGCAGCGGTACATCGTTGTCAGGTCCACTATTGGAGAAGAAGAAGAGCGTGGACGAGGCGAAAGGGCAGGTACTGCTGGAAAAGGGAATAAAAGGCAACCGCTATAAAGCCATTGATAGAGGTCGTTCGAGCCGGTCGTTAATGGCATGGAAAAATAGCAAGAGCCGGCTAACTTTTCACTATTGCTTGCCGGCAGTCGTGGCAGCTGGGACGCGTACGCTCTCTACATCGGGAATAGGCAATCTACTCCCTTCTATCTATTTCCCTCCTTCTTGATCCCGCCAGCCACTCTTTCTTCCTGTCCCGCACCTACGTTCGTCTTTTCTCGCCCGTACACCTTTCTCCCGACAAAGTTGGCTAAACGTTGGAGCTAGCGATGGCATCAATTGCAGAGACAGTTAGAGTCCCGTTGTTCCTGATAGCGCTGCGAAGGATCGTGGTAGTAACGATCGTGTCGGAGTTGCCAGTACCAACAGACTGGAACTGGGATGGGTCTAGAGATCTCGGAGTCTAGCCCTGCCGGAACAGAGGAAAGAAACGGTTGGAAAGCAACTACTACGTCGCCGGTGTATGTACACTCTTAACTTTCTGCCGAGGTTTCGAATGAGACCTATTTCAGTCCATCACCTGGACAAAGTGTACATAGAAGGCCGAGGGAAGAGAAGCGACTGTGTGAGCGAGGAAAGGAGAATCAGCCGCGTCGACGTCACGTCGAGGATCAATGTGCCACGGGAACACGAGAGAGCTGAGGGCAACGCGTTTCAACGCAGTCACTGGAAAGATACAGTCATGCCGGGCATGTCCATGACACTGCGCTTCATCGACTGATCCCACGTGAACAGCCAGCGAATCGACTTCCTTAAGAGTATTATATCCTCGGTAGTCTTTCTTCTGACACTTCCATCTTTGATTGATGGCTGTGGCTTTCATGCTTTTATATTTAACCCTTTGACTACGGTAGATTTCGAGACGCATCGGCCGTACCATACGGCAGGAGTTCAGTTACGACGTACGCCGAGAACGGCGAAATTTTTTGTTAGGGGTACATTTTTTGGAAAATATATTTGAATAATGGAAAAACTCAGTTTCACTACATTGAAACAATATTATTTATTTCTTTGTATTCTGCAACGAATTGTTACTATACGTATTAAAAATTTAACATTAACGTTAAGCATAAATTTTCAGGGCGCCTATAGGCGTCCTCCGCATCAGACGACCAAACTGTGTCGAGCGCCTTTAGGCGCCCGCAGTATCGCAAGCGCAAAATTTCTAAGCGCCTTTAGGCGGCCACAGTAGTCAAAGGGTTAATTGGAATTAGGTACGTCAATTGTTGTGTCACAATAACGGGCTACTGTGATAGGATACTGGGCTAGGTCTGTATTAGACGATTGGGTTTGTTTGTTTGTTTGTTTGGGTAGAAAATGATCTCTTTTTGTTGGAAAGATATAATTTTAGGGGAGCTGTAGAGAGTTTTGTTTCATATGATTGATACGAGTGAGAGGAGTGCATGGAAGTTTCAAGTGAGAAAGTCATTAATCGAATGGACAGCGTGCGAGAGATAGCTTATGAGAGATTGAGAGTGGGCAATGGAAATAGCGATAACTATCAATTATAAAGGATACTGTGGTTCGTCGAGAAGGTTTATTTTTTCCTCTCGTAAAATATACACCCTCTGTTGCAAGGATAACTGGAATGGATTTAATTTAACAAATCTGGCGACGTAATCTATTAATGGCAGATTGATTTATGATTTGTCGACCATTGTTATTAATCTCTGAAAATTTCGTGACATTTCGTTCGCTAGAAGCCAAGATACACGCGTTTAAGCGACAGTAGTTGATATACGTTTGTCGAGAAACGAATAAAGAGCAAAGAACCAACATTAAGTTCTGTGTCAAGAAACAAATTTTTTTACTTCAATATCTCCATATTCACCCTATTTGGCTCCCTGCGACTATTTTCTGTTCCCTAAGCTGCATTTGGCGATGAGAGGAAACCGCTTTGCATCAATCGAAGATATTCAACGAACAACGACGAGCAATCTCAACACAGTTCCAATCAGGAACATAAAGAAGTCATTTGATGCACTTTTTGAACGTGCAAATCGTTGTGTTTCTGTTTAGGGAGAATATTTGGAATAAACAAAATGATTTTTGTCAAGATTTTCTAACTAGTTCCGTTATTTTTAAAACCATTTCGGTTATTTTTGGGACAGAAGATGTGGAGCAGAGCCGCTAAATTGTACCTCATTAATTTTTTATTACCGAATATAAATGGGATTTATTAGGAAATGTATGAATTAAATAGAAATTGAGAAGTAATTAAAGTAAGTAAAACGCTTCTGTTTACGAAACCACCAACATTGTTTTGCATTAATAATAATACACTATTACAAACGACGAAATTAAACAATTTTCAGTGATCCACAATTATAATGAATATTACGGTTTAAAAAAAAAATATTCTATATTTACTGTCGTCTAATTTAATATAAAACAAATATATAATTTCAATACAAAATATAAATATAAATTTTAATATAAAATATTTTTTTTAATTATAATAAACTAGCATCCCCCGTCTCGGTTTCGCCCGAGATACTCGTGTGACTGATTCATGTTTATTAGAATTATTTTTTAAGGTAATATATCCACGATAATTCAGTTCTTTCGCGAGAAGCTTCGTCAAATAGACTGTCGTATATTTTTCATATCAATCATATCAATTTATATATTAATTGAATATTAATATATTCATGAATATTGTACACTCATAAAATTCAGCTATATAATTTTTTTAATTACCAAGCTCTTGGTTTCACTATTCGATGCAGTTTTTGATCAAGTGCAACAAAAAATTTTTTCGCTTTGAACATAATATGACTCTGGCAATAGATAATCGAACTGAGTAAAAGGTTATCTGATGAACAATCATATAGCGAAAATAAGAACACAAAAATTTACATGTACACTACCGCTCAAAAGAATCCGGACATTGATAAATTTATCAACTTGATCAATTTCTATTGATTTCAGTACATAAATGTTACTTAAACATATAACTTAGTGACATTTTAATGGCTGAAACTAATATTTACTACCTTCTTAAGGAATCGACACGTTGTAAATTGAAATTGTCTATTAATAAAAATTTACCACTAGTGTATTAAAATTAAATTCACGATTCGTAAAAGGACACTGCTTGAATTAATCATGGTAGAAGAACGTCATTATTTAATCCATAGGTTAGCAATTAAATGACCCAAATATAAAAAATTTTTCCAATAACAAAACAGTTCCATAACACTTATAGACTTTAATGTCATTTTTATTACCCATATTTATAGAGTATGTAGTCACA
This sequence comes from Ctenoplectra terminalis, assembly GCA_019453375.1. Lineage (NCBI taxonomy): Eukaryota > Metazoa > Arthropoda > Insecta > Hymenoptera > Apidae > Ctenoplectra > Ctenoplectra terminalis. The sequence continues at coordinate 37,353 of SMSQ01012476.1, read as the reverse complement.
ATTCGACATTTCATATGCACCAACCTAACAGCTCGTGTATTCATTAAATCATTGTTATAAAACATTAATGCTAACAAAATATATAAATACCCTAGCAAACATTAACGTACTTTGCTTACAGTACTTTCATATATAAATGTTTGTGTAATTTTAATTATTATTAACAAATATTGAATATAACATGTGTAATTTTAATTATTATTAACAAATATTGAATATACACTGTCGTTCGTAAGCCATCGAAGTCACTTTGCAAATTAAAAATAATGAGAAGTTTATATGATATTTGCAAAATGAACGTATCACTCACAAATTATTTACTTTTCAAGGAACCTTAAATTATGCCGTGTTTGTAAAATCTTTCTAAAAATCTATGTCAACAAACATTTTATTTAAAACTTACAAGCGTCCAATGATTTATGTGTGTACATCTCTGTTGATAATAAATATTACTATAGAGACACAAACAATTTGAGAAACGAATTTTACTTTATATTAATTTCCCACTTAGAAACGCGCAAAAATATTTCAAACGATCAGTCATTTCAAAACTGTCGATAAAAAATATTTATTTTTATCCGTACCAATTATCAACGATGAAACTAATAATTTAAAAAAAAGGATAGTAATAATTGTTGTAACTATGTAATCGCCAACTAAATTACCAGCAACAAATGCATTAATACCTTCGGTATCCAATTAACAAACAGACTCCGCCAAACACTATCATTCATTAAAGATCCATGCTGGAATAAGCATTTAGCCTCGAAAACTTATGAAAATATTATAACATAGCACATTACGCTTGTATAACGTGAACGTTGGCGGGATGAATCTACGCTCGTAATTTCCGCTAATAATAATTTATAAAGCGCAATCCCCTAACGAAACGAAAGGTTATCAAGCGTCGACGAATCCCTGGGATAGCAGAAGCTCTCTGTGTTCCGTCGTTTTCGCCGATTTCCGCGTGCACTCCCCTTTAATTAGGAGATTAATTATAGCAGAAACGTCAGGCGAGGATGTTTAATATCATGGACGAACGCAATTATTCTCCAAATTTTCTTGCACAAAATTTCGCTCCATCATTTTTGATATAAAAAACGAAACTCCATTTTAGCGAGATGAAAAGAAAATATGTAATTGTATATTTGTCACGGAGACACTACTCTGTCGTAAAATATTATTGAATGGACCGGTCAATTTTTAAGTTTCTTATTATTATTATTTATTTATTTATTTATTTATTATATCCTCGCATTTAGAAGTTATTAACAACTACAGTTGCGTTACGGAGACATCAGTTTTAGCGAATGTAGCATTAAATAAAATTCAGGAAGAATATGAAAATTATTCGTGACGATTGTTTAAAAGCCAGCAACAATTGTAGGAAGTTTGAAAAAATAATCAAGGAACGTGTCTCTTCATCGTCTTGTTCGACCAATAATTCATGAACTTTTAAAAGACTGCAACCAGTTTCTCGAACAGGTGTATTGTTCTTGAAAATATTACAAAAATGAATAATGCACAGAGATATGCAAATGTTTGAATGGATTAAAAGAAATCATTGATTGAATGCGTCATTTGAAGCATTTCCGTTGATTGCGCTTTCGCGTCATTTAAATGCATCGAAAGCAGGGAAATAATTTAGCTCTTTATAAATTCCACAGCATTAAAGATTCTGCCAAGCATTTAAATATATTCTAGAATCAAGTGCCGTTAATAACGAAGCTTTTCAAATTAATAATGATTGAGGTTCATTGAAAAAAAAAAAAATCCGTAGATCATTGATCATGATCTCTAGAATCATTTAAGCGCTGATAGATTCGTACGATGCTTTTTGTATTTTTAAAACTCACGGATCCTCCTGTAGTTGTACAAAACATGAATGACGGTTCGTGAATGGTGCATTTCTGTCTCAAAAATCTCTTTTTAACACTAGATTTACGGAATCCGTCAATTTGACGCAGTTCAGATTTTGTACTTAAGTTTAACAATGATGCGCGCGGAAAATGTAAATTCAAAATAAAATTTGTATAGGAAAATGTACTAAATAAATCTCTGATTATAGAAATCTATTAATTTCAAATAAACTGAACTAATAATATTACAAAAATTTGTATTTCGACGTACCCATAAAAATGATCCAATCGATGCCGGTAAACCTAGTGTTAAATATAGTATACTCGTCATCTCTTAATTCTTGTCACACAACATAGATACACATTTTTAAAATAGAGCTCAATAATTAACACATTGAAGACCAGCAACTTTTTTGAAAATCTTATCATGGGACGAAGTTACACTCGAATAAAACTTTTACTTGCACGCTTTTACGAAATATTTATATCTACAGTAAATAAGGATCTTGATTTCAATTTTCAGAAAAAGCGGTTATTTTCTGTTGAATACTTGTACACTTATACAATTTTAAATTAATGAACCAATTGCTATATGATTGATCTATGATCGTTTACACCGAGTTTCTAAAATTCATTTTCTTCAAGATCAAAGATTCGTTTTATCGATATACTGACCAACGTGGAAACAATGTTTCATCAAAAAACTATTCTACCAAGCAAGCACAACGAATATCAACTCGAATACGTTCAAATCTATTACCGTACGCACGTACGTCTATTTCTAGTGAGATCAGGGGCACCACCCCATATAATGGTGATTATTTTTCCACATTTTCAAACGTGACTTTCCATTTACAATTGCTTTTCACTTTTATGAATTGAAAGAAACGAAATACGAGATATCTCGCGATCGATCCTCAATGTGTTGACACTATACGCTCCTTAGCTGAAAATTCACCCATTTTTTGTTTCTAGATACAGTAAAATGTTTGATTTCTTTCCAATTGTATCGTAATTTGATGTATTTATTTAAAATATGAAGTTACGAGTAAACAACAACCTGTCGATATTTTCTGTAATACACTAATATAATACATTGGCGACGGCTGACGTGTGAATTCACGTGTGCCCTCAGAATTGAAAGAGCTCTTGGTATACCAATGGATACAGTTTTCCTTGATATAACAAAAATATAAAAAGCAAAATTTAAGTATATTGTTTAATGAACGACAGCAGATCATATGTAAATGAAAATATAAATAATTCTATGGTACGGAAAACGTCTATGCACGCTTTTATCGGATGATTACTTCATTTTTAAAGGCATATATATACGCTCTTCGTAGCGAAAGGGTTATTTAATTCTTACAGAATTTTATTAAATTAAGACCGGTTAACAAAAATTGTAAATAATTGTGGTCTTCAAACCAAAGACGTCTCGATTATATACTTCTAACAAAATATGAATTCCAACAAGGATAAATGTTTAGCTCCTATAAAATTCGTGGAGCCGTATATGTAGCAGTGAACAAATTGCAAAACAATAACAATACTTTATATCTATATATTTAGGTGTACAACACAATTAGCAGATATCACAGTCCAATGTCCAAGAATGAGAGTGAAAATACTATTATAATTGTTCAGTCTTACTGAACACTCTGTATATACGTGCATCGTATAGAAACAATTTAATTTATTTTCGCAGCGGTAATAAACTTGGGAAGCCGTCGGGCACCTTAACTTTCTAATATTTAGGTTTTACAATGGCTGTGCCCACATCTGGGTGCCGGAATTCTTGCTTTCCAGTTCATTTCAATTTACATTGTTAACATTGCCTACTAGCATCGGAGCGTTGCCCAAGGTTATTACCTACCGCACCATTGTGCCGCGACACACGGCTTTTTCCGCGTGCGTCACTCAAGGGTGCAAACCATACCTGAGAGTGACCGTTAGACTTGGGGGTGCCATTTTCACTTTTCTCAAATTACCAATCAAATAGAGTCATCCACTTCCCTCGTCTACTTCGAAAAAATGTCTTTAACCAATCCGTGTGTCTCATCCCCGCCGCTGCACGTCTTCCGAGGCATCGCGGGTTCCGGCACAAGACATTTTAGTACACTTACAATTCTCCGATCAACGAAAAAACAACCTAGCTTTAAAATTATATCTCAGTCACCACTTACCACTAGAACTCTGTAAATTAGCTATAGCACGTTTGATCTCGTGTATACTACGTTTCGATCCAAGGTCGCGATTTTTTTGTTACGCGATATTTGAGACGAAACAATAATTAATGAACAAATGAAAACTTAACGAATGAATCTGTTGAGCGTGGGAAGTGGGGTTAGTCAAGAAGAGTCCAGAGTCCAGAGTCAAGAATAGTTAGTCAAGAGTAGAGAGTCGAATACAGAGAGTCAAGTATAGAGAATTAGAGAGCAAACATTGTAATACCGAATTCATTTATTAGTTAATAAATAGTCTTTATTAATCAGACAGTGTCCATTGGTGAGTCTTCATTGAGACACCCGCCAGCAACCTAACATCCCTACACTATTGTGATTAATGAACGAATGTTTTGCATGGGAAGTGGGGTCCTTATATCTAAATTCTGTCCGTCCAGCCGTATGTCCTTGAGGGACGTTTCTTAAAAGGTAGTCCTTGGGTTGTGGAAATATTTCTGTAAATCGAGTAAAGTCAAAGCTGGCGGCCATGTGTTCGTCCAGTCCGTAGTCCGAGGGGTAAAGATTATGATACGTCAATTGGTATTGAGCAGAGAGACCGAAGGCTCAGGTAGTAACTAAGGTTTCGACGGTTCTCCTGGTTATTAAATTACTAGTGTGGGAATGGTGAGTCCGATGCGCGAATGTTTAATCTGGAGTGATAGAGGTGTGAATAAAGAGTGTTTGGGACAGTGTGATCGAGGTGCGAGAGACGAGTGTTTGGGCCGAGCGATAGAGGTGCGAGAGACGAGTGTTTGGGCCGAGCGATAGAGGTGCGAGAGACGAGTGTTTGGGCCGAGCGATAGAAGTGCGAGAAAAGAGTATTTGGACCGAGTGACAGGGATTATCGTGTGACCGAGAAGTTCCTGGGAATGCCTGAGCAGAGTGAAAGAGATTGAGAAATAGAAGAAGAGAGAATCAGGGAATATATGGATGGAGAAAATGCGTGTGCGAGTTAGTCAAAGAGAGTCAAGGAGAGCCGAGAGTCGAGAGTCAAGAATAGTGAGTCAATAGTAGACAGTCGAATACAGAGAGTCAATTAGAGAGCGAACATTGTAATACTGAGTTCATTTACTAGCTAATAAATAGTCTTTATTAATCAGACAGTGTCCATTGGTGAGTCTTCATTGAGACACCTGCCAGCAACCAACCTAACATCCCTACACTAGGATGCAAAAAACGGTAAAATTAACAAATCCTGAAAAATAGCAGCTGGCGTATGCGTATCATAAACTTGTGGTAGTCCGTTATCCTAACAATAAATAAAAAATAAACTAATATTATTGGTGGAACTATTTCTGAGGAGCGTATGAGGTTTAATTCGCAAGGGGTTACTTCTCGATGGAATTCTGAGCGTTACTCGCAATACTTGCGGCGAGGTTTGCGAGTCTTAGCTCCGAAGAGGATTTGCACACAAAGGAACACCATGTATCTATTCTCTGGTGCTTCAACAGTTCTTTATCTCCTTCCTCCCTTCTTACGTCGAGCCACAAACAGAGAGGATGAATTAATTAGGTTGAAAATATTCAGTGAATGACCACCCACCAAATTCAGGTGGTTTTATTTGCGAAACCCATTTGCGCGAAACAAACTCCACCCTTTCCTGCTTGGGGAAGCTACGGAATGTTTCGAGCCTGAATTATAAGGAATAATAAAAGAAAAAAGAGACAAAATTCGTAATTCGTGAAGATTAACAATTAAATATGTAGAATAGACCGAGGCGAATCGGATAATTTTCTTTTGATAGAGGAAAAATAATAGTTAAAATTGAGAAAGTTAATCCTTTATTATAAATTCGTAATTAATACCAATTTAATTTGAATATTAACCACTTGACCCGAAACGACGAGTGCGACTCGTCATGGTAATTTCAGAGCGAAACGAATAATGACGAGTTCCATTCGTCATGACAATCGAATTACTTTGTGTTACAGTTAAATTGCATAAATTTCTTTATTTTGCGATAAGAAAACTTGTTTTATTTTCAAACACTTCTTATATCAACGTGCAAACAAAAATGTTTATATCTTAGAAATGGTTCACCTTTCAACCTATGTTTACTAAGCCTTTTTCACTCAGCACAGTGTGTTCTATATGTCATATAAATATTGAATGGTGTTTTTTGAACAACGTGTATATGATTCAATTCTTCTTTTACCTTTTTCTACAAATCGCTTCATCTCTTCCTGTATCGAGGAAACGCGTAACGCTTTCCGGATGTCATCGTTTATAACGTACCAGAGAGCACCTATGATTGTTGCTGATTAAATGACTCAATTTTTTATACATTTTTCTTCACGTGTGTTCATTAATATAATTAAAATAAGCGAAAGAATGTAAATAATTTTTATCTATAACGAAACCAGAATGCTAAGCTTCAAGGGCATTATTTATAATGGTACCAGGGAGCACCTATGATTGTTGCTGATTAAATGACTCAATTTTCTATACGTTTTTCTCCACGTGTGTTCATTAATATAATTAAAATAAGCGAAAGAACGTAAATAACTTTTATCTATATCGAAATCAAAATGCTGAGCTTCAATGGCATCGTTTGTAACGGTACCAGGGAGCATCTACGATTGTTGCTGATTAACTCTTTGCGACACAAGATTTCAGATAATAAAATAGACCCATGTTTCATAGAAATTTTATTGCGTTTTAAATGACACAAAATTGATATAGTTTTACTGACAAAGGAATCATATAATGTGAAAACATAAAAAAACAATAATTTAATTGAATTTGTTGTTATAGGATGGGACTCATGAACTCACATGGGTTTATGAATGGTACTTATTAAAGCACATCCTTTTCCCTAAGTCGAGGTGGGACTAAAAATGTCCCACTATGCA